>JAWQEG010003621.1:45000-147540 GCA_033782935.1 Petrolisthes cinctipes | reverse complement strand
GGGTCGTGCCTTATATTATGCTTAGACGTGTCTCGGCTGTATGTATGTGTGTATTCTCAAGCTCACACTACCATGCAGCTCCACACGCCATAACCTCCTCATGATCGACCACGTACACACACACACACAAACACACACACACGTGAGCATAAACGGGATTAAAAAATACCTTGGATACCATGTAAATTATTATTATTTTTTTTTTAAGACTGGCTCTGGTCCAAATAAGCGTCAAAACCTTTAAAAATATTGCATGGCCACATACACTACATCACCCCCCTACGTTTATAAATACCGTGAAATGGTTGTTTACGAATAAGCCTACTTTCTGATTTATGATCCTACTCTTATTTATGGCCCTCGGTTATTTGTGCCCAGCAGAATAATTGCATGGTGCGGAGAGGGAGGCACAAGGGAATTCACGAGGGAAAGATGGGTCAAGGGATGAAAAACACCCCCACCCTGCACAGACCACTTTTTAAGCTGCCACTCACACAAAAATAAAGGCTCGTGTGGATATTGTAAATGTTCTAAATGGTGTATGAATTTTTAATCGTGTTGGTGACTGTATCTCCTCTCATTTACCAACAATAATAGGCTACAGTAATTTTATCAAGTCAAACCCTAGCTCCCTCCCCATCGCCATCATTTAATAAGTTTCTTATCGTTGTGTGCTGATCACCACTACGTACAATACACCTCCCCAAATGGCGTGTGTGCTAATCGACTGTCATACTATAATGCTCTTAGAGTGTGATCAATAAAGCGTTCCCAGTTTGACTACACCAATCAATATATCCATTACGGGGTGTCCGGGAGCCACATACAAGGACGGGTAATTACCAAGAAGGTTGTTTGGTAATTACTCACTTTTGGAAGTAACCTTGACCAGACTGAAATACAATCCGGTATACTAAAAATAACGTAACAAGTCAAAATAAGAGTTCGACTTCAATTTTTAATACATCGTAATTATTAGCTCCACCTCCTTACCTCTGGAGTAGCCTACTTGAAAGGTGTGACGTCTCGTCTTTTGTGACTGTTTCGGTTTGGCCCACGACGTAGACGCAGCCACTCCACCTTGCCATTGTGGATGCCTGTCGTGATGCAACACAGCACCCCATTCTATTAAACATATTATGGAAGACTGCAATGTACACAACCACACTCGCTAACAACACAACATAAACTCTCTGAGGGCACTGTGGAAAGCCCGGTTCAGCCCGTGGCCTTCCTCAGGAGCTTGGGGCTGCTCGGCCAGACAGCTTGAAGAAGCAGAACTTCAACAACAACAACTTTACTTACTGTAGGCTATGTCCACTCCACATTATCACACATGAATAAATGAGGTGTCCAGTACTTACGTTTTATGACTAAAATTATAAAACAATTGACCGTTATAATGATTTTATTGCAATATTTAACAAGATGTTATAAATAATAATATACAGTATATCGATGTTGAAAGCAAAAACAATATGGACCAAACACAGGAACTACTGTATTTCTTTATCATAGTAGAAGCCATAATAGATAAGTTGCATTAAACCTAAATTAATATACCCAGCATAATACTGTACAACACTTGTCTGCCTTCCTGCATTACTCGCTTCACTTGGCACTTCCCTTCTTACCCAATATTAACTCATGGATTCAAGTTCATATCACACCTCCCCCTCAGTAATGGTATCATCTCAATCCACAACTTGTAATTCCACTCACATACAATTCTATAAAAATGAAAAAGTGGTAATACAAGGTGGGTAGTGTGGAATTCAGGCAATTGTACCTAAACTGTATTACTTTCAATGCAAAAATCATCATGCAAAGCAATCAAGAAGCTGACTTACTGATGAATAAGACCTGTTTATATCTTACCTACAAAGGCTTTTACAGTATCATATAGTAGAATGAAGATGTACAAAAAATGAAATTTACTACAGTACTGTACTGGTAGTGCAACTACATTGAAAATATAATTATTAGTAACAATACAAAAATGTTAAGCAAGAGTGTGATAGCCTCCTTATCATTATTATATATTAATGTATTTGTTTAATAAATATTCATGCAACTGCTGTGTCTTAGTTACTACAGTATCTCATCAATAATTTAAATCATGGCAACACTGAATGGTAGTGGTTATAAAAACAGCCTAATCTCTCTCCACCATATTTTTCTTCCTGTGGAGAGGACAAGAGAAAGCTGCTTCAAACCTGAATACAAGCCAATGACTCTTGACTTGTTCAGTAATATTTCTGTTTAAAAATTGTAATTCAAACAGGTAAATAAAACTTACTCAAAGAATCTGACATGACGAAGAACCTATACATCCAAGGATTTCCAAATTTGGGGAGACAATTATATTTTTTCTATTACCAATGATCCGCAATAAGAGTGACGTAAAAGCGAAAAAAACCCTCAGATGCTGGGCTGGATGACACTAATACACGAGGGCACCACAACACCAGGCAAGTCTAGAATGGGAAAAAAAAAATAACTGTTAGCAGACACCCAATGCTATTCAAAATGAGCACAAACACCAAGACTTCTGTTACCTAGAGGACAATTATATGTCTTGCTTATAATGTCATATTGTTTAGACTAATATGTGCAGATCCTGTATACTGTACTTTATTTACACTTTACAGTAACAATAATCTCAATATATGGTACTGTAATGATCAAAGTTTTCATGTGCACATTGAAGGCTTAGATGAACCTCTTTCACATCATAATGACAAAATTACTGAAGGGGAACTTTAATGAGGTGAAGCAGACAGACAGACAAACAAACTGAGATCATACTACCTTCCTGTCCTCTTGCCTTGCAGTACAATGTCCTCGTTGATATTCCTGGCGTCTATCTGCATGATCCGGTGTTGTGACCTGCAAGGCATATACAGTAATGCATTTTTGAAAAACCCGCCCTTGGGTTTATTTCAGATAGTTGTATATGACCACAGAATATAGCTGCCCATTTTAGGGGTACATACAGTTTTGGTACATTTGAGCACCTTGATTCCTTCAAAGTACAGTATGCCAGGAAACAGGACCAGATTCACAAAAATACTGCTGGTCACTGGTCTGTTGCTTGGAATAGTATGGAGGAATCAGTTACTCCAGATTTACCAACACTGTACTAGCTTTATTTAGAGCATTGTAATCATTGAAACACTAAAGTACACAGTAAAAATGACTGAACTGAGCCATCTTACCTTCTATTATACTGATGATTTCCATTTTTGCAATATCCACAGCAGTTTTCTCTGCAATTATTATAATTAAAACAACAATAGTATTGAAGAAGCCTCTAGTTTAAAGTGTAGTTCATTCCTATTCAGATGCATAAGTTAATTGCAATATATGACTTTAGGAATCTTGGGTTACCCTTTATGGTCATTCAAAAATAATAGATTCTTAAATAACACTAAAGGCAATGTCCAGAAATTTAATTAGGATCTTTACTCGTATGTCTCTGTTCTGTAGAACTTTATTTTATACAAATTTCTGGGCTCTGAATATTACTAGATACAGCATGACAAAGAAGGACATTAAACTATTAAACTATAACAAAGGTAGGACATTGGGCTATATTATTTACCAAGCACAGCACTGTATATCCAAGTAAAGACATTGGGCTATAATATTTAACAGATACAGTATAACAAAGGAAGGACACTGTTACTTGTGTTATCGTGAATGGTGAGGTCAGGACACTTTGCCAACAGCTCCTTCATCACTTCCACATCACGGCTCCCGGCAGCCCAGTGCACAGCAGTTCTCCCTGCATCAATAATTAAGGTCTTTCTTTGACTGAGCTGGAAATCCTGCACTTATCATAAGGTCTTTTACCACATCAGACTACATATATGTGGCACAGTATTTAATTTATCTCCAAAATATCCTACACAAAAATCAGATATTGTTTGACTAATATACAGTATGTTCACTGTAACAGATAATACAACTGATAGTAGCTAAACACGTCTAAGGTTATGATCCATATTCTAATCATTCCAACATACTCCTTTCTAGAAAGACTCTTCTCTAAACGACTAAATAGTTTAAAAACAATGCTATTTTAAGTCATTAGCACAGGTATATTCTATTATCATTATTTATAATTATTTATTATTTATTATTATTGATTATCTGCCTCGCTCTTCACTGACCTGTCTCGTCTTGAAGATTGACGTCTGCCCCAGCATCAAGGAGTTTGGACACCATGCTCACCTGACCATTTCTTACTGCCAACATGAGAGCAGTGTAGCCTGAAATAAATGTACAGTACAGTGTAGTATGTGGAAACTAAATATAGGCTCTGTTGAGTGTGACTTCCTTTGTGTGTCCTGCCTAGCCAGTTTGCCAGGGTTAAGGGGAGATTCTTTTGTAGGTAAATTGGAAGGTCTCTGAGTCCTGCTAACTATGCCACGAACAGATCCAGTATCAGTGCCATTGAGGGCATCTGTTTACTGGGATAGCTAGGAGGAATCAGTAGTCTTCCAATACACCAACAAAAGAATTTTCCCTTAAGGGGGTAAAGGATAGAGTACAGTGTTGGTGGTAAATCTGGAGCAAGTGATTCCTCCAAACTACTTTATATCAAGCAACAGGATTCCATTTTATATTCATTGCTTCTGTTTCCTGGAATACTCATACTGTACTTTGGAGGAATCAATGCATGCACTCCACTGTACCAATACGTAGGCTACAATATACCCCATTAACATCATTACAGTTGCACCACACACAGATAGTTATTCCCTCACACCATCTACATAATGGATACCATAAAAAAATTTACTGTTTTCTTCACTAACCTTTCTCATCCTGAGGATTGACTTTGGCACCATTATCGATGAGTTTGGTGACCATTTTAACATCCCCGTTCCTCACAGCCAACATAAGAGCAGTGTAACCTGAAATACAATACCTGTACAGTATGTAGGTTTATCACGTCATCTACCTCACTTATAATATAATTTACTTTTATATGCTTCCATATGTAACCTGAAATACATTTGTAGGCTTAACACATCATCTGTCTCAATACAATATAGGGGACTTGTGATTTTTTCTAGTTTTATATACTTCCATATTATGTTGAGAGTAAAATATTGAGAGGACGAGGAATAATTAGTATGATTAAGATACATACCAGTGCATATCTCATTAAGGGGAGTAATTCTTTTTGGTAAGCTAGAGGGCTACCAAATCCTCCAAGCTATGCCAATAAACTTATCCTCTATTAGAAACACTGATATGAGTGGTTTCCTGGGATAGTTTGGAGGAATAATTAGCCCTCCAGTTCACCCAAAAGAGGTAATTTCTCCCCATAACGTGACAGATGGGGCTGTATGCAAGAATATCCATGGTGCTAATGACAGCTCGGTACCGGTGTGATGGCTCCAAAGACAAATAACAGAGCCATAGTACTGTTACCACACCATCATCAACACTACCAATGTTTTTGCATACGACTCATGGACTCACCGTTGTTGCTCTTGATGTTGATGTCGAAGTCGCCACGCTTAATGAGGGCGTCTACAATGGTTGGGTGGTTGTAGTAGACTGCTTTGTGTAGGACCGTGTACCCTGCCACAATATTTACATTTACGTAACACTTAGAGTAAATACATAATAATTCACATATAAAACTGTAATGCTGAATGTCTGATACTTAATTTTAAAATGCTCATGACTGAAATAATTTAGGATCAGTAGAAAATTGAAAACTGTAGAACATGTGCTCCATTCAGTATTGATATACAGTAGATGTAATTGTAACTCAAGTTGGTACAGTCACTGACAACATTATCAATATATTTAAAACATGATACATTCTGGTACAATATAAGCAATGTAGGCCTTATGTGACATTCAGTTAGCTCTCATTCTCGTACAGATTTGTATGCGTTTCAATAAGTCATGCGTTTCCATTTCTATGACAGGTAAACAAGAGTATTTGTAAAATGAGTGACCTGCAACTTGTGGTACAATATAACCATCAGGAAATGAAAGTGTCATGATGGCAACCAATATTCTCTATCATTTTGAATTTTGCAAGTCACCATCAAGGTAGCACTGTCTATCATCTCAGTCTAGGGGCCATAATTTTATCAGTATATTTTATTCATTACAGCACAGCATTTTGCTGTAATATTTTAGCTAAAGGACAAATTCTGCAACTAACAGTAACTTGGGTGGTACAGATACTTTCTCCCAATCTGTCTGTAAAAGTGAGAGTTTATTGTAAATATTTACAGTATAAACAGGACACATTTTGCCCACCTTCAATCTGCTGTATGTTTGGGTCACCTCCATTACTGAGTAAATACTTGACTACTTCAAGATGACCCCAGTATGTTGCTACAAGAAGAGGTGTGACACCTGTGGTGAGGGAGAGAAAAATGTATAGTACTATATTGTACAGTACAGTATATCCTAAGACCAGTTAATGTAATATTTACACCAGTTCATCATTTATCAGAAAAGCAAGGTGACACATGACAAAATAAATGGGTACAGTAGCCTACTTGGACTACATTTGGTGACTGGTAAGGCAACATAATTGGGAAGACAGGAAAGGGAAAGAATTTTGACAAAAACAAACTACAAATGAGGATAAAATTCTAACACAGTGATAAGTGTTAATGATGATGATGATGATGATGGTACCATTATTATTTGTAGTAGTGTAGTATAAGACTTACCCCAGGAAGTCTGAATGTTGATATTACAGCCATTATTTACCAAGAAATTCACAATCTGCAAGTCTCCATTCCGTGCTGCCAGGTACAGGGCCGAGTAATCTGGTAAACCATTGATAAATAACATTACAACTAATTCTGTACACACAAATCACAAAATACATACCAAAATACAAAATACCTTATTCACATTACAGTACTTGAAGATATTAACATAACAGTGCAATCTATACTTTGGCCACACACATTTTTCATAAGGCTATACAGTAGATAGCCTTAGTTGACATGAAGATACAATAATTTGATTTTATTGAAGACTCTGCTTACTTGTTTTTGGTGTTAGAGCATCTGCATCAGCTTTGTGCTCCAGAAGAGTCTTTACAATTCGAGAGAACCTGTTCCATGCTGCTAAGATGATGGATGTATAACCTGTAAGGGATATATAATATTATTTTAAGTAAAAAATAATGGCAATACAAGAGTACCCGGTAATCAGTAAACCAATTATTGTCAAGAAAAATGAAGATAATTAACACAAGTTGTTCATACACTCAGGCCAAGATACATTCTCACCCCATCATCATCATTGTCATCATTGGGAGACATACTGTATGCCTGGCAGTACTTTGCCACAACCAGGTTTTGTCATTCTTGGGATCTCTCTGAGTAAGCTTTCACACAAACACCCTTCCCAACCCCTGCATATCATTATTTATATGGGGATAAATTGCAAGCCCAATCCCAAGAGGTAAATAGATGTCAAATAATGACTGAGAAATACAGACACAAATTGAGAACAACCTACCTATATGGTAGCTCCCTGGAGAAGTGAAGCATTATGAATAAAAATATAACACACTATTTTACAAAAGTTGTTTACAAGTATTGACAAAACTGTAGAATGGTTCCAATTTACTGTACTTTAAAAAAATAATTTGGAAACATACTTAATGTTAAAAAATAAAAACAAAGCTTAAAAGTTGGGTAACCGAATTCATATAGACTACAAAAAATTTATATACTGTAATGTATTTCAACTTAAAGATTATGCAACTTTCTCTTATCAGTTGACAAGCCATAAGTAAATAATTTTGGTCTCTCAGTGATTAATGTAATTAGCTTTGGCTGAAATAACTATGGAATGGTTAAGGTAGTCAGTGTATTTATGACTAGGTAAAAAAAACCATCATAATAGACCATAGGCTGACTCACCGCCCTTAGTCATGATATCAGGGTCAGCGCTGTTGTTGAGTAAAAGTTCCGAACACTCCACATTGCCGTTAACAACACAGAGGAGAAGGGCACTCCAACCTGTACACCAACATACCATAAAGAGAATATAAGATTAGTGTTTACAGAAAGTACAGTCGTGGCACATAGTCCTTGACCAGGGTGTATGGGGAAGTCTGTTCAAGGACTATGTGCTGCGACTGTACATGGTTGAGATAAAAATAAGGTTAGTGTATAGCTATAGTAAGTATGTGGTTAAGTTAGATTATGTATTAGGCCATCTTGATACAATGGATAGGGAAAAAATACTTCAAATTAATAAGAAACTCTAACACACATACATAAGAGGATTATTTGATTGAGGATAAAAGAGGACCGCACTAGGCCTGAGAGACCCTGTAGACCCTGTGGGAGGAGGGAGAAGGTGATAAATAGAGAGAAGGGACAGCAAACACGAAGGGAATAATACACATGCTAGATTAACTAACCAGACCAACTCTTGTGATTAACATTGGAGTCGTATTCTTCAACTAATTTGTACACCAAGTCTGTGTCGTTTTTCTCAGCAGCCCACAGGAGAGCAGTGTAGCCTTTCTTCTTCCCTGTAAATAAAATAAAAGTATAAGATTGATTTTAATGCAACTATCAGTGTAGCCTTTCTTCTTCCCTGTAAATAAAATAAAAGTACTAGATTGATTTTAATGCGAATATCAGTGTGGCCTTTCCTCGATAAATATTGAAAGAATTACCGTTATTGCGTACGGTTTCTGTACCTTCATTACCCACTGATTTAGACCATTCTAAGACTATTTTCTTCTATGGCATTTCCTCTGCAAATGCCCCATTTCCAAGATATTCAAATGGGGCATTTTGAAATTAGCCTGACCTTACCTAGACCATGGCAGACTACCGGAACCTAACCTGGGCAAACTACTGGGAAATAACTGTGGTAAAGTACAGGAAATGACCGGGGCAAAATACTGGGACCTAGCCGGATCTGGCAACACTGCTACAAAATGGAAATTCTTTCAATAAATACCCTTTCCTCTTCCCTGTAAATAAAACAAAAATACAAGATTAATTTAACGTGACTAGCAATGTAGCCTTTCCTCTTCCATGTAAATAAAATAATAAAAAAAAATTACAAGATTGATTTAACATGACTATAATCAATTTTTGTTTACCCTGGGAAAATAAATCAATGGGTATTTATTGAAAGAATTACAGTTTTGCAGCAGTGTTGCCAGATCCGGCTGAGTCCCAGTATTTTGCCCCAGTCATTTATTGTACTTTATCACGATTATTTCCCGGTAGTTTGCTCAGGTTAGGTTCCGGTAGTCTGCCCAGGTTAGGTCCCGGTAGTCTGATGCGGTCTAGGTTAGGTTAGGTAAGGTCAGGTAAGGTCAGGCTAATATCAAAATGCCCCATTTGAATATGCCCTATGTTGGAAATGGGGCATCTGCGGAGGAAATGCCATAGAAGAAAATAGTTTTAGAATCGTCTAAATAAGTGGGCAATGAAGGTAGAAAAACCGTACTCAATAACGGTACTTCTTTCAATATTTACCAATCAATGTTGTGGGGCTACATTTAATTTATCGTTTCTTATTTTTAGGTAAACGTATAGCAATCCATGACACTTAGGTCTTTCATCAACTTTAACTACAAAATGAACAATAAAAATAGGAAAGATTAACAGTATATGTACAAAAACTAAGAGTATACCATAATAATATAAAGCCTCGTACAAAACAGCTGATTTAGACAGACCATTGTTTACATTATAAAGAGCAAGTTCGGTACCTATGGATTCGGTTTGTAGATTTGCCCAAAACTTACAAACTCGGCACTATCCTATTTTAAACTGTTTCTTTATAATACTGCAGCTTTATTATTTTACTTAGTCTGCCGAATTGCCCAAAACTTAAAACTCGGTGCTATCCTTTTATAAACTGTTTCTTTATAATACACAGCTTCATTATCTTATTTAGTCTGGTGTACAATTTTTGCTTTTAATTAAGGTAGCCTATATCACCATTATTTCACAGTACTGTTATTACGCCATAGCTGCTAATATGGTATGTATTCATCATACGAGTATAAATCATATTGTTTCTGTATTTTCTTCCTGTGTCCTCCCTACTTCCTCTCTCTATCTATCTATATTGCCCTCCCTTCATATCCCTACTCTTTTCTTAATTCCCTCCTCTCTTTCATTTTCCATTCTTTCCTCTCCTCTCTCATTTTCCTTCCTTCCCTGGGTAACCTTCCCTCCATATCCCAACTCTTTCCTTCCCTTTCCTCTCCATCCATATCCCAGGGACCCTTTCCTTCCCTCCCCTCTCTCTCATTTTCCTTAATTCCTTCCCTGCGTAGCGTAGTATGAGTAGAGACAACTGCACCGTACCTTCGTTATTATCCCTTGCATATTTCCTAATCTTACTGCTCCATCAAGGCGTGTTACTCAATTATTAGTGTCTAGCTCCGTTTCTGGGTTATCATTCCATCAAAGTAATTACACACTCACACACACACACACACACACAGAGAGAGAGAGAGAGAGAGAGAGAGAGAGAGAGAGAGAGAGAGAGGAGAGAGGAATAAAAAAGTGTGTGTGTGTGTGTGTGGTATGACTCGTCCTCATTTGTACCTTCCTTATACACTTATCTCTACTGTTCATTAATATTTCTCTCTACGCAGACACGCACACGTCATTTCTCTCTCTCCCCCCCCCCCCCTCTCTCTCTCTACTAAAACAATTACCCCAGTCAATCGAAATAACTATGCATGCAGAGACACTGAAACAAAATATTTAAATCAGACAAAACTCGACCTCCACTACCCCCGACCTTCCCTACCAAGCCCTGCATTCCACACAATAGAAAGCACATATGTTTTCGACCCCAAAGTATACTTGAGAGTAGGCTACGAGGAAGTGAGCGCTTAAGGTCATTCTTTAACTCGATCTTGGTGGTAAATTAGGGAGGCTACTGATTCCTCCAAACTATGCCAGGGAACAGCAGATCCTTTCTTCTTCGCCTGTTTCCCAGCACAGTTTGGAGGAATCAGTAGCCTTCTAGTTTACAATAACAAGAGATCGAGTCATCCCTTAACTACACACACGTGCGTTAAGGTCCAGTGTTGCCAATTCATAGTTTGTTTATGGGTGCAAATTCATAGTTTATTTATTTTTTTATTTTTTATGAATGAACTGAAAATGCACGGTGATCATTTTTTAACCTACAGACAGCCACCCGACATATTTCAATATAGGCTACAATTCACGACGCATTCTCAGCCCGTAGAGATTTTTTGGTGTGCAATATTTTATACTGTAATATTCGCTACATTGGCAACCCTAGCGCCACTACCAAGCGAGTAACTTACTATGACAGTGACACACCATCACACACACACACACACTTCTCCATATGCAACACCCCCCCCCTCCCCAAACACACACACAAACACACACACATCCATATGGACCCCCCCTCAAACACTCACACGCACATTTCTCCACACACACACACACACACACACACACACACACACACTTCTCCATATGCAACCCTCCCCCTCCCAAACACACACACATCCATATGGACCCCCCCCCCCCTCAAAAACTCACACTTCTCCACACACACACACATACAAATACTTCTACACATGAACCCCCCCCCCCCCACACACACACAAACCAAAAGACCCAAACATTTTCCCGGAGTCAAATCTGTCTGTCATCTGAAAAAAAAAAAAAAAAAAAAAAAAAAATAGAAAAAAAGAAGAAAAATATGGAACGGAACGAATCGGAAATGACGTCACTGGTGCTAGGTCACTTAAATATATATCGTGTTTGTTTGTTTGTGTTTGACCTTGAGACGCGACAACAAAATTAACACATATACTTTTGAGTTGGAGTGACAGTCGTATCATTTTGCAAGTCTCCCACGCGTAACTTCATTCATTTGACACAGTTCGATTTTCGTCAGTGTTGATTTCCGTGACAGGTATATACAGTCACTCTCCCTCACCCCTTATTTTTTTTTCTCTCTCTCTCTCCCTCTCTCTCTCTCTCTCTCTCTCTCTCTCTCTCTCTCTCACAAACGCAAAATAAAACACACACATACTGTAATATTTCAGGTGTATGAGAGACGAAATAATAATAATAATAATAACACTACTACTACTACTATTACTACTACTACTACTGCTACTACTACTACTACTACTACTACTACTACTACTACTAATAATAATAATAATAATAATATGTCACATGTACCGTACCAGGAGAATGCTCAGAAAAATCGACGTAGAAAGCTGCTTCCTGAAGGTGTTGATTTAGTAACTCCTCAACACGACACAAGTTCCCTCTCTCTGCCAACGCCAGCAACCTGTTACCTGAAAACAAGAAAAGAATAATAATTGTATATGAATGGTGTGTGTGTGTGTGTGTGTGTGTGTGTGTGTTCGTAACTTTTGTAATTGTGTTTTGTGTTTCGTGGTGTGTGTATGTGTTTTTTTTTTATTTGTATCATTAGCAATTGCATGGGGTTTCTGCATATTTCGTGGTGTGTGTATGTGTGTGTGTTATTTATTTGCAATATTAGCAATTGAATGGGGTTTTTGTTTTGTGGTGTGCGTGTGTGTGTGTGTTGTCTATTCGCAACAACAATAGTAATTGGGGTTTCTGTTACGTGCCAAACTACAGAACACTAATAACATCTTCAGTATAATAATAACCTACTCACCATAACAGGCCTTTCTGCTCTTGCTCTCAGTGATGTTTACACAGGGGTCGTAAGGTGTCCTACACTGACCCCCTTTACCACCACCAGGAGCAGCACTCACACCACTACTACACACCACCAGTATCGTCCCCACCACAGCCACCAACACTGTCAATACCAACACCAACAACCGCATCCTCTCTCCCTCACCTCTGTTAATAGAAAATGAATAATGCTAGATAAAAATAGTATTGATTATTTTTTCTCTCTCTTTCCTGTACTGTATCTCTTGATCTGTCTGTCTGTGTCTGTGTCTGTCTGTCTGTCTGTCTGTCTCTCTCTCTCTCTCTCTCTCTCTCTCTCTCTCTCTCTCTCTCTCTCTCTCTCTCTCTCTCTCTCTCTCTCTCTCTCACACACACACACACACGGAGCAATTGGTGTGAGTGAGGTGCCCCGCTCGTAACTTGTGCTTCTAAGTGTACATTATTTAAGCCTTGACAGTAGAGAATGTCCTGAAGTAGTGGCAATGATACACACAATTACATTAACTCTATAATTATGATGTATTATAAACGCCTTATTATCTACTGAGGCAGGATTATTATTTATGCGAGTGTTTGTTTGAGAGAGAGAGAGAGAGAGAGAGAGAGAGAGAGAGAGAGAGAGAGAGAGAGAGAGAGAGGGTGTGTGTGTGTGTGTGAGAGAGAGAGAGAGAGAGAGAGGGTGTGTGTGTGTGTTTGAGAGCGAAAGCATGTGTGTGTGTGTGTGAAGGGCGTGCAAAACAAAGTGTATGTATGTATGTATGTATGTATATGAGTGACAAGGTAATAAGCTAGACAACAACAACAAAAAGCAACACATGTCCCTCCCTTGCTTGTATATGTATTGTACAGTTGGCCACATGAATTCTTACACAGGCTATAATATGGAAAGAGAGGTCATTATTTTGGAAGTACTGCAATGAATGGTCGACCAAGACAGTGGCTCACAGATTGCAAAACAACAAACCTAATATTAATGTTGTATTGCAATCACATAGTCGTACATTTTTTCGATATGTTGTAAAAATCCTCAACAACAACAACGTGTGTATGAATTCTTTCTTGTGGCCAATAATACATTCTTCTTCCCTGTCTCTCCTCCTTCAATAACTCACAACTAACTAATTATATCACAAAGAATAATAGCCTACCGTACTCTCATCAGTTTGGGACCCTAATGCTTACTATCTTAAGGGGGTACGGGAATAGGGGGACAGGCTTGGGGGGAGGGGTTTAGGGGGGTGCGGGGGCTTTGGTATAGATAGAGAGTTGAGTGTATGGTCATTATTAGGGGGTGTAGGAGTAGGGGACAGGTTTGGGGGGTGCGGGAGTAGGGGGACAGGCTTAGGGAGGGGGGGGGGTTAGGGGGTTGCGGGAATGGGGGACAGGCTTTCTACACACCCCAAGCCTGCCCCCCTATTCCCGCACCCCCCCAAGCCTGTCCCCTACTCCTGCACCCCCTAATAATGACCATGCACTTAACTCTCTATCTATACCAAAGCCCATAAAAATTATTAATCTCTTTTTGCTAATAAGTCTCTGAATAAATCTAATGAATGAATTTTGTTATTGTTGTTTTGGTTTTGGTTTTGGGTTTGTAGTTGTTGTTGTGTTTGTTGTTGTTGTTGCTGTTGTTGTTGTTTGTTGCTTTTGTTGTTGTCGTCGTTGTTTTGTTTTTGTTGTTGTTGCTATTTTCGTTGTTTTGTTGTTGGTGTTGTTCTATTTGTTGTTGTTGCTGTTTTCATTGTTTTATTTTTGTTTTTATGTATTTATTTGTTTGTTTGTTATTATTGTTGTTTTTGTTTAGTTCATGACTCTACATAACACAAAGAGAGATGATGTGTGACCGGAAAAAAACAAAACACTAAAATTTGCATAACGTCATAATAATAATACACACAGGAGCAAGAAAGCCAAAAAAACAAAAGGTTATAAAGAAGCGTAAAGTACAATATAATAATAATAATAATAATAATAATAATGTACCCATCATTTGTTGTTAAGTTACTCCGTATAATAAAGTGGAATAATATATGTTGAGTAGAGTAGGAAGTTACACCCGTCTGTCTCTCTGTCTCTGTCTGTTACACCCTCTCACAAAATTTACGAGAAACATTATTATTATTATTATTATTATTATTATTAATTTTTTTTTTTTTTTTTTTTTTTTGTAATTTTTTGTGGGGGGGGAGGGGAGAGGAAGGAGGGGGCAATTGGAGGGCTCCTGATTCCTCCAAACTATGCCACGCAGGATTACAAAGAGGGAATCAGTTTCGTGACCTAGTTTGGAGGATTCAGTACCCCAACCCCCCCTTTTTTTCTCCAGTTTTCTACCGACAAGATTCTATGGCTGGTGAAGTGGAAGGTTTCTGATTCCTCCAAACTCTACAATTAAACAGGTTCCTTATTAGTGCCATTAAGGACCCTGTGATCGTGTATGAAAATTGGTGGCTTCTGATTCCTCCTGACCATGCCACGAAACAAGCTCCTTCCATATGGGTGTGTGTTTCGTGGCAATATTTGAAGGACTCATTTATCTCCAATTTTCTGACTACATCACAGGGTCCCTTAAGGGTGTCTGTTTTCTGGCATAGTTAGAGGGAATCAGTAGCCTTCTAATATAGTGTAGTGAGTGGTAAATCTGGAGTAACTAATTCCTCCAAACTATTCCGAATCAACAAGAATACCATAATATTTATTCATTGGTCCTGTTGCCTGACATACTTTGGAGGAATCACGGCACTCTAATTTACCCGATTTATATATACTATCTCCTAAATGTGTAACTCAACCATCATGTATATAAGACCAAGAGGATGGATGGATTATAGCGAGTCAGAAAGTCTAAAAAAAACAAAAATAAACATAGAAATTATCCATATAAAATAATAATATCCATGGAAAATCTCCTTCGTTAATTACCTGCATGAGAGAGACTAATATCGTTTATATACTACTACACAAAGTTTATCTATACTATACTTCCATATGATTATCTGAGGAAGAAAAAAGATCCCCTCCTCACCCCACAGGCCTGGAGAACTGTAGGACACAAGAGAAGGTGATATGAGAGGTGGGGCAGCAAACACGAAGGAAATAGAAGGAAAGGAGGGACAGGGAGAAGGTGATAGAAGTGGGACAGAAAACACGAAGGAAATAGAAGGAATGGAGGGACAGGGAGAAGGTGATATGAGAGATGGGGCAGCAAACACGAAGGAAATAGAAGGAAAGGAGGGACAGGGAGAAGGTGATATGAGAGGTGGGACAACAAACACGAAGGAAATAGAAGGAAAGGAGGGACAGGGAGAAGGTGATAGAGGTGGGACAGAAAACACGAAGGAAATAAAAGGAAAGGAGGGACAGGGTGAAGGTGATATGAGAGGTGGGACAACAAACACGAAGGAAATAGAAGGAAAGGAGGGACAGGGAAAAGGTGATAGAGGTGAGACAGCAAACACGAAGGAAATAGAAGGAAAGGAGGGACAGGGAGAAGGTGATATGAGAGGTGGGACAACAAACACGAAGGGAATAGAGAGAGAGAGAGAAATAAGGAATAGTTGAAATACCTATACTGTACTTGGATATATATAGTATGGGATGTATGGGATGATGAGAGTTGTCGTGTAATGGTTCCTGGTTTAACCTTTTTATTGTGACAGGATATCCTGCACCAATAACATCCGTGTACGTCTGTTTTCTCCCACGCTCGTTACCCTCTACAGTCACTACCACGAACAAAGGTGACTAAGAATGTGATGAAATACACTTGCGCTTGTATCCCTCCACGAAAAAATGTAAGACAATTATGAAATACACTTGCGCTTGTATCCCTCTACAATCACTACCAAGAACAAAAGTGACTAAGAAATCTGGGAAAATGCATATATGCGAACAAAAGTTACTAAGAAAAATGAAATAAACATGAGCTCGTTACAGTCTACAACAACTACCGCCATAATTTATGACCTCTCTGTTGCGGCGCCTAACATCAATCAATCAATCCTCGTTTTCCACACTCCCTTCGCTTCAAACGAACACATATAATTAGCCTACCCTCGAGCTCGGGCGGTAAATACTATAAATGACCTATTATTGTCCATTATAGGTCAAAGGGTAGATCAAATTTTACCTGTGTTCGAACATTGCCGAGATAATCCCTTAACTATCCACACACTAATAAATAAGTCAATTATTCAGGTCACTAGAGCCTTAACAAACAGACAAACGGACAGACAGATGTGACCAAGACTATAACCTTAATGGGAGATTTCTCTTGTTGGTAAATTGGAAGGCTACTGCTGATTCCTCCAAATTATAACCTACAAGTAAACAGACGCCTTCAATGGTACTAATAGAGTATCTATTTCGTGGCATAGTATGGAGGAATCAGAGGCAATCCAATTTACCAACAAAAGAATCTCCCCTTAATCGTTCACGCGGGCAATAATAATAATAATAATAATAATAATAATAATAATAAATCTTCCCTCACATACGACAAAGCACTTCAAACAAAAATTTCTAAAGGTGAGGTCAAAGTGAGATCGATCGAGTGTCTTGCTTCTCTTACCAATGAAGTCAATGGATAACACTTTGTTGTTGTCGTGTGCGGTGTGGATCAGAATTACTTATTAGAATATTACGGCACATTGGATCCCACATCATGGCCTCAAACAACCACTCTCATGAATCCCCCAAACACTCGATCCCTCCCTCCCTCCCTCCCTTCCCAAAGTAAAAACGTCAAACACAAAAGCGAGTCCCGTGTAATTACCGACTCTCTCCAACACAAACACAACAGCGCGTCCCTTATAATTACCGATCCCCCTCCAACACAAATACTTATTAATTCACACACACAAAATATTCTCCCCACCCAACTCGAACTTCTCACAAAATATTCCCACCTACAAACACTTCACACACAAAAATATTCTCGCTAACAAACACTTCACACACATAAATATTCTCACTAACAAACACTTCACACAAACTATTCTCTCCAAACAAACACTTCACACACATAAATTCGCACTAACAAACACTTCACAAAAACTATTCTCTTCAACTAGCGCCCCCAAACAAGCACTTCACACACATAAATATTCTCACTAACAAACACTTCGCACAAACTATTCTCCCAAACTCGTGCCCTCAAACAAACAAACAAACACTTCACACACATAAATATTCGCACTAACAAACACTTCGCACAAACTATTCTCCTCAACTCGCGCCCCCAAACAAACACTTCACACACATAAATATTCGCACTAACAAACACTTCGCACAAACTTTTCTCCCAAACAAACAAACAAACACTTCACACACAAAAATATTCTCCCTATACAAACACTTCACACAAAAAATAATTCTCTCCATCTCGTGCCTGGACAAACATGTACTTGAAAGAACAGCTCCTTCCGTCCTTCCTTCCTTTCTGTCTCTTGCCTCGCCTCGGCTGTTAGTGACAAAAGATCACACAAGAAGAAGCTGAGGAAGGGAGCGAACTGGGAGAGGCTGGAGGGAGGGAGCTAGGGAACTGGGAGAGGCTGGAGGGAGCTAGGGAACTGGGAGAAGCTGAAAGGAGGGAGAGAGGGAACTGGGAGAGGCTGGAGGGAGGGAGAGAAGGAACTGGGAGAGGCTAGAGGGAGATTTATAATTAGAGAGAATGGCAGAGGCTGGAGGGAGGGAAGGAGGGAGGGAGAAATGGGTTTGTCCTTCATCTTTAACCAACACTAATTCTCACATACTTAATTTTCGCATTGTGCAAATTCCTACCCTGCCATCACTTACTTTACACACACCACTGAAAATGAAACAAATGAAAGTGTGTGCGTGAGACTTGGGTTGGGCGGCGACACTTGAAGAGAGAGAGAGAGAGAGAGAGAGAGAGAGAGAGAGAGAGAGAGAGAGAGAGAGAGAGAGAGAGAGAGAGAAATAAATAAGAGGTTTGCATGTTCAACTCAAGTGAGAAGTCGTGCAATTTAGGAATAATGTATATCCAGTGTGCCTGTTGCTGCTTCCTGTCTCTAACACTCCCTTGTTCTCCTTTCATGTCTACTAGAACGGGAGGGGTGGTTTTATTATGGATTCATGGGGCCGTATATATTTAAGAACATCCGTGCGTGGTGTTTACGATGGCGTGGAAACGGTGCGACGACTCCATCAACAAACAAACAAACAAATATCAGAGTCATCGTATCGGTACTATGCCTTCGTCAATACCACGGATGTTCTTGCATAGACCCCAAAGTTGTACCGTTGTATATCTGGACCTAGAGTTATTTTTTGACATACAGATGTGGTACAATTATTAATTAATGGTTAGTTATAAATAAAGGTTTTCCTGTATATGGTTAGTTATATATGTATAGAACAACAGAAGACACACACACACACACACACACAGACAGACAGACACATACACACACACACAGAGTTGATATCTATTTTGTGTATTGCCTTCCTTCTATTGTAACACGTACTGTACATAACAGGTTCTAATATGTCCTGGTAGGCCTAATTATTTTTATATCCTTGGTTTTGGATTGTTGTTGTTGGTTGTCCCTCACCTCTATCTATACTTCTCCCTCGTGTAAAAGGTTATTCAGGCATAGCAGTTGATTGATTGATTGATATTAGGCGCCGCAACAGCGAGGTCATAATTATAGCGCCAGAAAAAGGTGATAGAGAGATGTGACAGCAAGCAAGATGGAAATAGGAAGAAAGGTCAGGCATAGCTAGGTGTTCATTCTTCCTCTTCACCCAACAACGCTCTAGGCTAACGTACTTGTAATTCCTCCAAGCTATCCCAGAAAGCAGACCATCTCAATGTTAATAATAGAGGAACGGTTTTCTGGCATAGTTTGGAGCTATTTTTAACTACACTTCACCAACAAGAAAGTCTCCCCTTTACTGACCATAATTAAACCTCTTTCTCGGTCATCATCTTTTTTAATTCTTTAGCTGTCCCTTCTTTGTTTCCTTCCTTCTATTTCCTTCTAGCTTGCAGTTCCACCTATCTGTTACCTTCTCCATTGACTTCCTATCCTTCTATTTCCTCCCTTCGTGCTTGATGTCCCACGTATACCTATCTATCACTTTCTCCCTGTCCCTCCTTTCCTTCTATTTCCTTCCTTGGTGCTTACTGTCCCACAAATCTATCACCTTCTCCCTGCCCCACCTTTCCTTCTATTTCTTTCCTTGGTGCTTGCTATCCCTTCTTTCCTTCTATTTCCTTCCTTGGTGCTTGCTGTCCACCCTTTCCTTCTATTTCCTTCCTTGGTGATTGTTATCCCCCCTTTCCTTTTATTTCCTTCCTACTGTCCCACCTAACTATCACTTTCTCCCTGTCCCTCCTTTCCTTCTATTTCCTTCCTAGGTGATTACTGTCCCACCTAACTATCACTTTCTCCCTAGCTGTCCCTCCTTTCCTTCTATTTCCTTCCTTGGTGCTTAATATCCCACTTATATCTAACACCTTCTCCCTCACCGAACAGAATCTTCAACCAGGCCTTGGACGTACGATCTTCACTCATCCTCAAAATAAAATAAACAAAATCTTGCTCGTGTTTTTTTTCCTGTCATCAGTCATCACCACAGCGTTACATGCAGTCACTCTTTTAATAGCTTATATATAATAATTGGAGGGCGTTGAATTCACAGCCATAACGTCATGTCATTCAGTATTGTGACCGGGTGCGTGACTACTGTGTGTGTTTGTGTGTGTAGTATAAAGTACAGTTTGTTTTTGTTTCTTGGGGGGGAGGGGAGGGTGTGATGCGTGACTACTCTGTGTGTGTGTGTGTGTGTGTCATGAGTGTTATATAAAGTACAATTTGTTTTCGTTTTGAGGAGTGGAATAGAGTGGAGGGGAGGGTGTGACGGGGACCTTTCATCTTATATAATGCAATGAGTTTTGTTTATATTTTTCTCCACATACCAACGCTAAATACCCAACACGAAGGCTTTTTATATATATTTTTAACACACACACACACACAAACACATGTTTCTGTTATATAAAATAGACACCCAGGCCTAAGCATTGTTAATTTTTTTTGTGTGTGTGTCTATCTATGGGACATACGTAATAAGGACCTGAATGTAAAGAAAGTTATGAAATGCATATGAGATAATAACGATGATAAAACACACCGAATGATTTTTTTTAATAATGATGAGTAAAAGAAGATGGCTGCAGAGTACATTATTTTACACACACACACACACACATAGAGAGAGAGAGAGACACGTGTTTTGTTCACTTGACACTCATCCTGACTTAATGTTCCTCTTCTCGTTGGGTAGGGTACTAATGCTAATACTACTACTACTACTAATACTACTGTTGGCCAGTCTAACTTCACGTAGTCACAAACAAAAATCGTGTTCGTTATCACCAAGAATCTACTGTAAAATTAGATTATATTATTATTTTGGTATTAGTCAAGCGTTTGTCCATAATCACTCCCATTAATTTTTTTCTGTCAAATATACTTCTTAATACATGTACGTCATTTCCTTATTGGGTATTTCCGTCGCAAATGCATTAACATGAACCGTCGGTTTCAGTATAATAATATCAATTCAAGATGGCCGCCAAATGTTTACATCCAGGCCCCGTATTTTGATAAGGTTAGGTCTCGGTAGTTTGCCGCGGTCCTGATTAGGTTAGGTTAGGTCAGGTGAGTCTACCTAATTCTATTTAATGCGTTGTAGTGTTTTTCAGACGAATCTAGTTCAAATATGGCGAAAATTAGGTGTTTACAGAGATCGAGTTGGGGGAGGCGGGGAGGGTGATATCTCCCAAAACATTAATTTGCGACGGTTGTGAACAATAAATTCGTTCAGAACACACAATAAAACATTGTATTCTGAAAACCTCGAGTCGAAAGCAGATTATGGACAAATGCTTGACTATTACCATTATTTTACTTAAATTAGGTCCAGTCTAACCTCATGTATCCTACACCCAAAACTAAAAATAATAATTAATTGTATCAGTGACCGCGGTACCAAAATTGCATTCGTAATACAAGATTGAACCTGCAATCAAGAACGGGAAATATCGAAGTGATAAGGTATCAGAATTGTACATTGTTAAGTTTATAGCTTTATGAGTTCACAAGCCGTTACATACACGAATACTATAAAGCATGTATCAGTAACTATAACACAATGACTGACAGCCACCATGAGGCATTGTATAAAGTTTTAAGTTACATTAAATCAGTTACAGTGTTTTTGCTTATCTATCAGCTAAAGTTGGATGAGTCATTGCTACAAATAAAAAGGATCAAACTCAAATGATTTAACAACACCAGAAAAATCTCGTTCACATCAACATCTCCATTAGTCCTATCATTTTTCGAACACATCACAATCCTCGAGTTGATGTGTATATACTGTATATACACATAAACTCTAGGACTTGCGATTCATTTTTACCGAACTAGGTCATACGGGCCATTATAGTTCTCTGAGGTTACATAAGGGCGCGATACCCTACCCACAGTAACTGCTTGAAGTGACCACGAACAATCAGAGAAAATAATGGTAGGAACGGGTTGGAAATGTGGTCGATGCTATAAGGTTAGTCACGAAAGGATGAACTCAAAGGGATGCATCGTCTTAACGAGGGACTGCCAAGAAAAAACTGGGTCAACACGCCTTCTGCAGTTCCTCGAAGAAGATTTAGGGCATTATGCCTATCGACTCCTGCAGCTGGTGTTGGTCATTAAGGCAGTCAGTCTTGTTACATCAACATATCTTCCCCCAGCCTACAAGGTTGCTATCCTTGTTTTTACAGCCTGCAGTTCCTTTAATTCTTATATACTTGAACTCGTGACTTATATGTATAACAAGAGGCGAAAACACTATATCTGTATAACCCATACGAGCCGCTTCATTTTAATTATTCAACTGTCCTTCTATTTCCTTCGTACTTGATGTCCTTCCTCTCCTTCTACTTCTTTCGTGTTTGCTGTCCTTCCTTTCCTTCTATTTCCTTCGTACTTGATGTCCCTCCTCTCCTTCTACTTTCTTAATTTGTGCTCGATGTTTCTCCTTTCCTTCTACTTCCTTCGTCCTTGTTAATTGTACATCTTTCCTATCTCCTCCTTCGTGCTTCAGGGCCTACCACGATCTTTGTCCTTATTCTTCTTCAATCCAATCCGTATAACCCAGTGACTTAATTGTACGCTAAAATACTGACATTATATACTCCGATAATCCCAAATAAAACCATTTACCTTTCACGTAAGAACTATATACCGGTACTATATATATCATTTTGGAGAGTAAATTCCAGTTTGTTTTTGCAGGTCAATTCAACAACACAAAAGTTCTCGTGACTTACCGCACCTATATTATCTATATATAGTCAATCAACAACAGACATACCTCGCTTCAAACTTACCGGTAGTAGGCTACGTGGACAATCTGAACCAAGTATTGGTGTCGTGATACAATATGGTGAAAAACTGACTGACGAACCGTGCTGTACTTTTATTTTGCGATAACTTTGCTTTTCTCTTGTGTTTGAATAGACTCTGGGTTTTATATACAACCACAGCAGATCATTGTATTACAGTCAGCACGCTGGGCCGAAATTACTTTATATGTCATCTACTGTATAATACGGTAATAAAATTTCATACCAAATAATATAAAAATGCTCGGGAGGTGACAACTGTGATGGCCATTCGCTACACTCCCGACATAAGGAGTGAGCACCTGGCTGGGGGTTTACCTTGCTCACCACTGAAGAGAGATACACATAGGGAAGCCAGAGAGCACTAAGCACTGAGTGAGCTAGACATTGTTTACTTGGTGAGACTCCGCCCCCTCTATGACGCCACCCAGTTTTATGACTTCCGCCAGGGCCGCATTTCATGTTGTCGTTTACATCTGCGCGGTGAAGCCCTGTGGAAGTGACAAGAGGTCATGAGGGTGCTAATACAGGGAAGTAGTAGAGTGTTGTGGTATGTAGGGTGGGATATTACAAGACACGCAAGTCTCTTATTACCTGATTATGACGAAAGACAGACCCCTCTGGTAATGTCAATCTCGCCCACGCCCTCATGCCTCGCCTTGCCTCGCGCCCCTGCCCGAGGCCACAACACGTGCGCTGTCACCTCCCCTCGCATCATTTACCTTGCAATCTTCCACACAACTATCCCCAATTCGTCAACAATAGCCAGTTTACACCCTCCCACCTGGTGTATTCGTTTCTAGAGAAGATAGCTTTACCCTTTGAGACAAAAATGGCAATGGAAGAGATTTAATCAAATTATCTTAAAACACTTACGATCGGATTTCGATCAAATTTCACAATATGAAGAGGTATTATGAAATCTAGAAGAGATTAAATTTTGGATTCATATCAAAGATATCAGGAATGGGTATAATTTTTTTTTTTTTTTTTTTTTTTTTGTAATAATGAATGACTGAAAGACGAAAAAAAAAAAACTGCTAGGCTGAAAAAAACTAACACCACACAAGGGAAGGGACAGAGAGGAGGCACAACAAGCACAAAGTAAACTTTGTGCACAGCACGCAATGCCCCCCCTTCTCTTTCAAGGGTTAAGTAAGGGAGGACAATATGAAAGTCTTCAATAACGTCATTTTGGTGTCACTGCATTTGCTTTGCCACTACCATCCCCAGTATATTGACTAGTGCCCCAAATGACTGTCCCCCACTAAGTAGGCCTGGTCAGCTAGGTCCTCCGGGCTTGCTAACACTTTACCCCAATGATACCCAGGATTCTTGGTGATACCTTGCCAATAAACATGAGTGCATAGTGGCCATAGAGATTGAAACCCTGTTGTATACAGTTCATGGTATTATTTGCACACCCAGAGTAAACCTCCCCCAGTGGCTTCTAAACAACCTAGGAAGCCAACGCCACCCTGCCAATATTATTATATCCTTCCCCATGCTAAGTTCCTCCTATACCACAACTTTTTGCCTCCTAGAAGCTCCAGTATGGTCGGCTATAAAACTTACACATATAATGACCAAGAATTTAATCAAAACCTGTGTTATTCTGTACACATCATACTAGAAATATATTTAAACAACTTGTCTATGTACACTACTCAGGGCACCAATTAAAAGAACCATGAACACTTAAATATATTTATATCACGCTTCTCATACAGTCAGCTGAGAGAAAGACATAAGTATTTTTTGAGACAAAAATACCCATTGACATACCATTAATTAGAATATTATACAGACGAGCACACTGATGTTTGAAGTGAGGGAGACAGTTGATTTTGGCACAAGAGTCCATGGGTAGAAAGAATATAATTAGCCCTGGTGGTGGCCACCTCCATTGGCCAGGACACTCCCAGAGCCTTATAAGTCAGAAGAAGCTGGCCATAGGGCTCTTAGACTCCTTGTGGAAGGAGATGGGCACAAGGATTGATCAAGTCATCTGCAGGTATGGGTAGGCTTGTCCACAGGTCAGTAGGTCGCCAGCTGCACAATATAGACTGTAGACAAGTTATAACTTCAGTCTTAGTGCATTCTGTGAATTATGACAGTTTATCACCGACATCGACCAATGTACTGACCACTTTACTTGTTAATTCAGCCTTAACTCACTTAGACAAGTTAAGCACGGTCAAGCAAATACCCACAACTCTACAACCAAACTTTTCTCTCCTTGCTGACCCACCATAGCTCAGCAGTTTAACATACACACCAACATCCACTCTCTCTCTCAGACCAACATTTACAAATAGAATATTTATGGGAACAATTTATTTATCTATTAAAATGTCTAACAATCTACAGCTAACATCAATCTCTTTGGCTTAAGATCCAAACTACAGTTATGAAAATGCAATTACGTACAATACCAATGACAACATGAATGATTGTTTTACAGGATTACAAGGTGGGATTAAAAGGCTAAGGGTCATAATGAGGTGTATTGAACAAAGGCTGAGTGCTCTACACTGGAACAGGAGAGAATAAATAAAAAAGGTGCTCTAGCCAATACTTTCTGTATACCCTGAGGTGCTGTGAGTACATTTGCACTGCACCAAGAGGGACACTGAGTTTTAGGTGTAAGAGGGAGGGATGATGTTTCTACCAGATTGCACATACACACAGAAAGAATGCATCATATGTATATATTTTGTACACAGCATTTGTTTTGTGCACCAGCCCTACCCTAGAGCACCCAGATGATGAGGAAGGGAAGAATACTGATGATCACTGTGAGTCGTAGCTTACAGCAAGTCCAACCTTAAGCCAAGCTGGCCCTGTATGAGCTCCACTCAGGTTAGTCAAGGCTCCAGAGGGAATCCTGATTTCACATTTCTCCCTGCCACCTCTCCCTCTGGGCCGCTGCCAATAAATGTATATGACTTACAGAAGCCACTACTGTGCATTCCCACCCTTTATGGCTGTCTTCTGGGACAAACACATGGTTTAACAAACATCCCTCACAGTTGATTGCCAATTAAGCTTATATGTTACAGTACTACCATAACCTCTTCATTAAGTAGACTGTAGCCAGGCCAAGGCCTGAGTCTGCACCATTATGAAGTGGAGAGATGCATAATACTTCTGTAAGCTTCCAGCCTACAGCAGCGGCACAGTTTAAGAGTGGCAAGACAGGTTTGAGGGGCTGGGTGCCATTAAGGAGTTACAGAGAACCTATCCCTCTGAGATTCCAGATAATTATGGGAGTGTGACAGTATACAAAAGAACACTCCTCACCACTTCACAGTTGTTAGGTAAAGGGTGACTGATATACCAATATACCAGAAAACTTAATTTGTTCCACGACTTGAGACTGACACTAGGTGTAGCAGCACTTGTTATGTGCCAAGTTTTTCTAACAAATGCTGACATGTCCAGCAGATAAGAGTAATTTACCCACAAAGCCTGGAATAATGACATCCAGTTTCCTTTATCTGACTTGCTATTAGAGACCATTCCATTTGTGGGGTAATATCTTGCTATTTTCACTCGACACTAGAGTAAATTCTACTTCAATTCTAAAGGAACAAAATGTTGTCTACAGAGCATTAAAAGTGGGCAGGACTACTTGCTTTTTTACCAAGCAAGTTAAGAGAGAAATACCTTCATGTGATGACACGGACACATGTGAAAATGCTTTCACAATGTACCACGTTTCCTCACTTCTTCCCTACCTGCCCCATTCAGAGGTGGTTGGTCAAGGCAGAAACTCTCAGGGATATAACTATGGGAGAAGCCAGTAACTGCTTGCTGGATGCCGATGTTCACCAGCTTCACTTAAATGTGAAACTAGGGTTACAACAACAACAACAACAACCAAGCAAGCCAGCTACAGCATCAGTTGAGTGACAAAAGCTGCTTTTGCTGTGCATGCAAATTTGTTTCAGCTTTACATGCAGTAGCCACTCATTGACAACCTACAGCAAAAACAACAGCAAATAAATAAGATTAACTAAAAGCACACCTGACATGGTTAAATGCTTGGCCTGCAATGCAGCCTCTTGCAGACCAACCTGACCTGTTTTACACGGATGACCACCAAGCACCAACATGGTGGCTGGGTGGTGCTGGCAGCAGAACTACCAGCACTGCTGCACCTAACTTTCCTGACTAAATGACTGTAGGGTGCTACCTCTCCATTACTGTCTCTTGGACTGCAAACAAACAGCATATCTGGCTTTGCTGGGATGTAGGCAGCTCACAAGACTACTATCTATTTAACAATGCAGATTTTGACCACAACACAAACAATGAGGACAGCAAAACTGCACACTACAAGATTTGATTCTTTTCTACCAGTACATTATCTACTATCTTTGGCCTTGTTGCAATACCAATGTTTCTGGGCTATGAGATATGGTCATGAGTCAAGAATGGTTGGAAACACTGCCTTGGTGGTGGGTGTGCGGGGGTAGATGCAGCAGGATACCTTGCCACACTTGGCCTGGGAGTGAGGAGGGGCCATAGGGCTGCTACTCATACAAGGCCAAGTACTGAAATATTGCACACAGAGACAGCAGGCGAAGGTGGTGGTGCACAGGCCAGAGAGTGGCCTGGGGCGGGCAGTGGTCACAGTGGCACCAGCCATCTGGGGGAGACGGACTACTGCATGCCCTCTGCCCCGCCCACCCACCACTCACATCAAAATTCCTTCTTTGTGCGAAAGACGTTAAGGCAGATGACAAGAATGACTGAAGTTTCCTGCTGAGGGCCTCACTCATGACTGGACCCAGTCCCCAGCAGGTGAGAAGAATGGAAGTGCCCCCTTCCCTCGCGGCCATTGGCTGGCGGGGGCGAGGGGCCTTCCTTGAAGCTTGTGGTCACACACAAATGCAGGGCAGAAGCACCTAGTGGTGCTGGGGGAGACTTGCCCCACATTTGGCTGACCACATTTTAGAGAACACAGCGGTAATGGCCGTAGTGTTGCTACCTCACTATGATAACTCAGCCACCAGCCAGTACCAGCCAAAGTAGCATTTCACCAATGAAATGACCAATTATGCATCAACTAGTTTACATAACACTTCAACATTATATGTTACAAGTGTAATATTAATAATCTATAATTAGATTATTCAATACAGTAAAAATTCATGTTAATAATACAGCATACTGTATTCATATGGACGTGCTATAATCTATGTAGCATTGGTGAAGGTGCCACAGGTGGCAGGGGAGAGCCAATGGGGATACTGGCTGGCAGGTGATGCACACTACACACACCACCACACCACACACATATGCACACACACACACCAACATTCAGGGGGTAGGGTGGGATTTATGTGAAGGGGAGTTTCATTCCCTCTTTTACACACAGAGGTTTACACTGTATATAAGAACAAGATCTTTTGGTTCCCTACCTCAAAATTAACTTTTTAGTACACTGCATCAAACTTTTTTTTTTCAAGATGTGAAATGCAATACTGGTATTATAAGCTCAAATATGTTATCATTTGTGAACCTTCATTCATGGTTTTGACAAAGCAGTACACTATTTCCTTTTCATTTTTCTTAAAATATATCCTCATTAGAATGTTTGAGGAAACAGATGACACACACTCATACACACATAGGGTATGTGTGTCACATGAAAACTATAAAAGCACATTTATGTACCACAGTGGCTACGTTTTATCTTTATATTAATAATTCATTTACTATAATCATTGTTTGTACACATATGAATGGAGCAATAACAATTGTATTTACTTTACAATTCCTCTCATTCATACTGTATATACTGTACTATAGTTCGGCACACACAACAGGCTACTGCTCCCTTCACATGACTGTACCTGAGAGTGCTGGTGGATAGATGTCATTACCTTGTTTTAGTTGCACCTTACGGATGAAGCCAATGAAAGCCGTGTCAATTTTCCTAATGTGCCAATCACACCTGAGTGAGTTTATTATAAAAGTTCAATGCCTTAGTTTAGGATTCTAATGCAATGGGAAAGGCTGAATTTTATAAAGAAGGGGAAGACCCAGAACACATTGGAAGGATGAATATAGGAACACTTGTTAAGGGAAAAGGGATGACATGAAAATAGAGGAGGGGAGGTAAGGTGTAGTTGGGATAGGAACACGATCTATTTTAGTGTGTGGCCACCCTCAATGAGGGATATGGGGTCTGGTAACACACATATAAACTTACACTTAGACTATAGCAAGCATATACATATATATAGATATATATATATATATATATATATAAAAAAACACTCAAGGGGTCTGGTAGCCTGGTGTCACCTTTTCACAATAAATTAAAATAAATTCATTGACACAGTACATTTAGCACTGCTTTCATTGGCTCTACCCCAAGAATCAATTCATCACCTCTTTTTATATTAAAGCCACACATGACAATGGTAAATTTACATTTGTTTCGTTTACTTGGTATTATTATCGAAGTGACTGAATTAGCACTCTTGAATAACACTGGTGTTACCAGTTTAGCTGAAAAGAACAGCAAAAAGAAATACACTGTATCACCAACCTAAAAACCAAAATACAGCTCATTCTACGAATAATAGAAAGGTTTCCGCCTCCCATAGATGAGGCAACAGAGTTGCATATACATTTTAATAAAAATCTAAAAATTAAACAAACAACCAGTCACCTGCAAACAGCCTCATTAACTGATTGCCTGTGTAATTAAATGACAAAATGCTGTGACAACAATACAGTATTATACTGCAAGAATACTATCATTTATGGCATGTAAAAAAATAATCTTGGTTCCAGCTTCCCATTAGGTAAATACACTAAACATGTAGCGGTTTTCTTAATGTAAAGATGTTGCACATCACATATAGTTAGTAATATAAATTATCCTTTTAGAAAATATACTTGAGAGTTCAATAACAATCTTCAATGAGTACATATAAACCTTTGAAGCAAGATATTCACATCAAAGCTTCAATATCTTAACCTCTTGGGGTCCTCCTCCTACTGTCTTCTCCTTGATCCCACTAAGACATTACCAGAGTAGCTTATAATATCATGCCCAACATTATACTATCCAACACCCAAGTATTAAAAAAAAATGTACATATTCATCATCGATGAATAGGTACAACCGCATTCCACACCCGCACGTCACAGCAGTCATTTCATTTTGGCATGTTCACAATCACTATAATAAACTTCATAGTACAGCACAGTATATATATATACCGTATATATATATATATAAAAAAAAAGAAAGGGGAAAAAAAAAATGTATTCTACGTACCTCAAATATTACTGTCAATAAACTTCCACGTACTGACGAGATACAGTTCCTCCGGTGCCATCATGACCCTTTGCATTATGAGCCATGGGAGAGCAAGTTGAGTGTAACACATACACCCTATAATAACCCGAAACAAGCTTCTTCTTTCTTTTCTCCTTGAATAATATCTTCACACGCATGTCCTGTATTAATCGGACACATCCCTCATCTCATTTGGCAGTAATGTAATGAACACTGACAGCCATTGTTATAAACGTTGCCAGAGTGCTTACAACTAACCCTAAAGTGACCAGTACAACAATTTTACACACACACACTGTATGGTCGAGATTTGCTTCGGGTTTGCACTCCCAGACGTTTACAAGAATGGCTGCATGCCTCTCGTGTTTGTCCCAACTCCCGTTCTGGACTCTTGAAATATTATCTGGTACTTATAAAATTATATATATAAAAAATATGAGTCAGCATGTCTGATTGTATGCAACATTTCTATCTAAAAATGTGCTAAACTTAAATGGAAGCAATATAGCATTTTGGGAAGCTGGAAACAGCTTATTAATTTACTATGTCTTACTAAAAAAGAAAAACAAAAAGGCTTTGCAGCTCTTGCCCATTATTGAATTTCCTCCACTGCACACATCTTACAAATATACTAAATGTAAGTCATAGAGATCTCTCATTATAAAAAATTAAATACTAACAAATCATTTAAGAATATAATAATCAAAGCTACAATATACCCTCTCTCTGTTGTGCTTCTTGACATCCAACTTTTTTGTGCAATAATAAGGTAACCAAAATATTTATATAGTGAGGATTTGATCACATATATAAGGGATCTGTATTTGTGGACTCGGGTTAAATTAAACTTCGGATTTTAAAATTTTGTCATATCAAAACCTTTGGTAGACAGTATTTTCTACCCAAAAAGGCAAACAAAACCTCTAAAAATGATCTATTATTTCCTCAGTTACCAAAAGAAATTCCTGGGTAGTGTTATCATAATTGTTAAAGAATTCCCAACAGAATTTATTCTGCACAGTGCAATATATCAAATTCAGGCTTATTTACAATAAAATAAATTATTCTATATACAACAACTGATGGTTTCACCTCCTATAGAACACTATGAAGAATTTAATCATTCTATTAAATTTATCTTCAGTTGTATACTGCCATGGCTTAATTACTTTAGTATACTGTATTTACTATGCTGCATTACTTGCATGTCTGAGATTCTGCAGTCATGGATGCATACTGCCATGGCTTTATTAAAGGTGTACTTACTATGCTGCACTATTTTAAGCTTGAGATGGTGCAGCTGTTGGTTTGAATACTTGGTTGACAAAAGAGAAACCCCTAAACTCATCTTGGTTAATTGCACGTATAACCTCTGTGTTAATGACTGTCAGGATAGGATCTTCTTTTGTAAACTCAGCATCAAAGTTGACAGCATCCTTGCGTCCCTTCTGTTGATTAAAAATTACATTATATTAATTTCTTTTAAGTATATATAACTCCTGCCTCCTAGTTGAAAATAAAATTAATCTTAACCCACACTGGATTAGTAAAAAAGATAGAGTTCATCTCATAATCAACTCAGAATGGTTTAAACAGTTTCTTGGAAGCAACTCAAAATTGTGGCAGGAATATACATAGTGTACAACATCCCCAACAACTGAAAATATTCTGCCTGGTGCTAATGTATAATGTGAAAAGAATGAACAGATAAATGCAGTGGTACAGTATTATTGTATGTAGATAATCCAATATACTTACAACTTTGGGTATGAATGGTGGTTTGACCTTACGCTGCTCCAATGCTTCCCAGTCAATGTCACGAAAGAATTTGTGGTTCCTAATTGCAACTTCACCACCACGTTCTGGGGCACAACCAAGGCGCTTGGAGGGCTCTTTGGTCATGAACTGTAAATATATTTATAAATATATATAAAACATGTTACATGGAATGGAATGCATGCTGATGAGCTCTATGAAACATTTTGAGTCTAGAAAAATAGTCATTGTGATATGGACATGGAAGACAAATAATACAGAACAGTTGGGAGAAACTAGCACATAGTGGAAGAGTCATTGTGGCATGGGCCAAGTACCCTGGAGGCAGTTCTGTCTTGGTCATCCCTCAGTGGCGGTTGCTCAGGAGAAAACAAGGCGTCGAAGATGATGACTTGCAAGGGGTAAATTTCCCCATAAGATGAGGCATCATAGGTAAGCCTACACATACCTTAGGCAAGCAATATAAAGTACATTCTTACAGTACAATATAATATAATGAATATCCTACCATAAAATGCATATTACTAGTTAGATATGGTAGATACATACGCCTTTAAGAATGGAGACAGCTTCCTTCGAGAGCCACACTGGATACAGAACTTCTTCATGTAGAATGGACTCAAACAAATCGTCCTCATTGTCAGCTTCAAAGGGAGGCTGACCTGCCATCATTTCATACATGAGGACTCCCAGGGCCCACCAATCCACACTGGCTCCGTACTCAAGCTCCTTCAGAATCTGTTAACCATTTCCAAATTAACATAATTATATCTTGGATTCTTATATACTGTACTCACCTAACAAGGTAATTCTAGTTACACTTCCTATATACAATAAAAAATTCCCACTAACTAACAAGTGAAATTTAAATGAGGAAGAAAATAGCATGTTCAACATTCATAGCAAAATTACAGAACCAAAGAATCATGTTCCCAATTACTGTAGTATTCTTCAAAAAATTATATTTCTGGTTGACTATGTGAGAATTACAAAATAACAAAGGACTCAAGTTACATAAAATAATGCTTAGCATAAGAAATGACACATATCTTCATTAGTTTTTCAAGGTGGATAAAACAACTGTGTTGTTAGTGGAAACAGTAAATAAAAATTCTGAGTTGAATACCATACCAAGGGTTGAATCATCGATAAATTATACATTAATTGAACAAACTACACCATCATTACACAACCAAAGCACTATATATCTTATTATTATACTGACTATTGTAAATATTATCTTTGTAAAAAAGTATACACATTGCCATTGTAGTTGTTTGTACAATTTTTAACAATTCAATTTAAGTCCTTCATGCCAATGAAAATATTCAATAATTTTATTTCCTGCTAAGGCAAAAAAAAAAAACCATTGTATTTGACTATGGGAAAACTCAGAACCCAAGTAATTAAAGGCAGATGATGAGTATTCCATCCCCAATACACAAGATCACTGAAAACACACCTGCTATTCTTCAGTATTTGAATAATCTAAACAGCCTCTGACCATTCACTTACATTTGTACAATATCACTTTTTAATTATGGTACCTAATTATAACTGGTAAGCCACACCTCTCTCTACTTTATTAGCATTTAAGGTGCTAAAACTAGATGGTCTTAATCAGTGGTATGGGCATAAAAAGATAAAAGGGCAGATAATATTAAACAAGATATACAGTAAACCCTCGCTAAGTTGGATATCGGATAACTCCGATAGGATAGCTGTCAGTGTCTCAGACACTCCCCATAAGTCGGATGTATATCCATCCGACTTATGCGGAGATTTCCCGGGTACATCGTCACAAAGGCCTACAGCCTGAGAAGTGATGCAAGTCGATTTTGTACAGAACTTGAATTATCATCTCTATACCAAACATTTATACCCTATGTCGACTGACCATATATATAGTTATGCTTTTACCAAAACATATACGTATAAGAAACTCAATTTTTGAATTAATTAACTTTATTGCCTGAAAAATGGTGTTGTACTGATATATAATTGGCCGAGTCACTGCCAAGTGAGCCACGGAGCCATATATGCATCACTCATGACGGTATTACCACAGTGACTCCACGTAGTGTTCCATTATCAATGTTATCATGTTATATTATATCATTAGCAATGATATATAATTGGCCACATCACTGCCAAGTGAGCCACGGAGCCACAAATGTATTGGTCATGACGGTATCACCGCGGTGACTCCACATAGTGTTCCATTATCCATTAACAAACTTGATCTTTGCTCTGTCTATTATAGTTGACTGCATAGGAGATATATCTTTAATGTGACATAACATGCATTATGCGATCTTTGTCTATAACTATGGTGGCTATAGTTGTTTGGATCAACCCTAAAGCATGGCCAATTGTTGTCGCCTTTTCTCTTCTCTCTTAACAATATAGACTTGTTCACATAATGTGATGGTCTGTCTTTTCTTTTCATCGCTACTAAAATCACTTGAAAGCTTTCTCTTCAGCGCCATTGAAAGCAGATTACTGTACTAGAAGTAAGCACAAAAACTTCACAAAAATTGAGGGAAAAATGTGTCCGTGTGGCAACAAGTGCGCCATGACCAACAAACTGACCAATACCAGCTCCGATTCCCACACTTCCTCACCTATACCATCACACCACAATACCTTATTTTATGTTAATATATATTAGTATTTATATTTCTGCAGTTTTATATCTTTTTATGTGAAACTGTCATGTTTCTGTGTGTGCAGCTGTGTATGGGAACCAGAGATACGAGTGAAAGCACATGTTGTTTTGAGGCCGGGTGTGCTGCGGTCAGTCGTACGCATTAAATTTAAGCCCTCGGATATATCATATCTTCGGATAACTCAAAAAGGGTCTCCCCACAATTGATCCGAGTTAGCAAGGGTTTACTGTATATGCAGGTGAGTGGATGGGAAAAGGAAGAGGGATGCCTGCATGAGCAAAAGGAGTTCATATCATCATGAACTGAGTGGCCTATAAAGGATGACTTCGCACCAAGTTTACGGGCCACCATCCTCCTGGTCAGGGAATGGGGAGAGGCTGAAAATCATTCGCATGCTGCTTCCTGCAAATCAGTGCTATGGTATGCAACTCCCTCCAGCACAAAAGAGGGAAAGCAAGCTATGAATGAAGAACAAAAGAAAGGAGGGACAGGTTAAGAGATGAAAATGAATCACTCCGGACTGAAGGGCCAATAAGATCTTTAACTATTGCCCACTTCTGTACAAGCAAAACTCCTGTGCAAAGAAAAATTGTCAAACAGAACAGTCTTGGGAACATGACTTTCACACTGGAGTATACTGCAGTTTAAGAGGGAAATTTCTGGCCACATCAGTACCATCTCAACTCTTGTCCAATGAGTGATGGTAGGATGATAAACTTATGTGCTGAAGCATTTGGTTAGTATATTACTAGAAGTAAATGAGAACCCCATTTGTATAGTAGCCCTCACTGACAACATTTCACTACTGTTGCAGAAACAAACAGTACATGAACTCTGTCAATAATGGCTCAACTTAAAATGGTGTGCTTGTCTACATTCTCAGCCTTTCTTTTAAACATTGGGGGAAGTAATCCTGAGTGAAATCTTAAACATCTGTGTTTCTTCAGAGGGGTAAATTTAGTGTTAGTTTTAATTAAGTACTCTAAATGTTTAACAAGTTAGTTGTTTGTATTGTGGTAAGTGCTAAGCATCTCCACATGGTTTAACAGCACATCTAGTGGGAAGCACACACACACTGCATACAAACTTAAAATTTGCTGAAGCTTACGTCACTGGCTAGCATCTCTCCCGACAATAGTCTTGCTAGAGCTGTGCAGGAGATATGCAGAGTTAATGCAATTTATGCAACACACAAGCACAGTTAGCCAAAGCACCAACTCTACATTTTCAGCTATAAATAACATTCTATAACTACAGTATATTATTTTGCTGTTCTACTGAAAGACAAATAAATATACAAATTCAATATACTGGTACTAAAGTTAGCATACAAATTATATCCAGCCAGCGATTAAGAGTCATGTTCTTACAATCTCCAACAATGTTGAATTTTCTCATGAACAAATTTAAGACATGGCAATCTTACTGTCATTTAAAGTGCAATTGCTTTAAGAACATTCATACAAGAAAGAAGTCAAGGAATGAACTACCTTCTTGGGTTTCTATTTATGCATCACAGAACTGTTGAATCGTTGAGCACACCAGCTGGGGTCTTTTTGCAACATTTCCAATATAGCCTGCCAGGTTTCTTTGCACTTCAACTTTAGTGGGAAAGATACTTCACTCCCTGACTATAGTAATATCCTTTGCATTATAACCAACCATTCAAGGAAGTAGGCAAAGAATGCATTTGACACAGTATGACCCTCGACACCCTGCTTCCTAAGATTGGATGCAGATCAACTCCCTCCCTTCCATTTGCTATGCAGTGTACCATATACAGATTTATTATTAGCAGAAACACAACTAACAGAGCTGGAACTTGACCACATGCTTGCCTGAGTACTTTCATTAGCTTAAACTATTATGTATAGTAACACAGTTGATTAAGTGGGTAATACTGAGTCTCCAAATTGCAGGTTTCTAATTCTTGCAAACTGTGCTAAGTAATAGACCACCTAAATATAACACACATAACTTGCTTTATGACTATGTTTGGAGGTATCAGTAAACTTCAACAACTTGGCTGATCTTACCACCTCTGGAGCACATATAAATAAACACAGATTGGTGTGGGTTTATGCCTTAGCTCTGCCAGTAGTGTCTCTTCTTCTATTCATACTCACCTCAGGAGCGATGTAATCTGGTGTTCCGCAGAATGTAGTGGTTGTCACATTATCTTTGATGCCTTCTTTGCACATACCAAAGTCAGCTATTTTGCAGTGACCTTCACTATCAAGTAGAATATTATCTAGCTTCAAATCTCTGAAATGAAAAAAATTTTCTTTGAAACAATACAGCCATGAAAACCTAACAGTAGAAAATGTTGTATCTCTGATATAGTGTACATGTATTTTGATTGCACACATCCTGGCATGAGTGATTTAATGCATTTTGGTGATGATGGCCTAGTACACATAGCTAAGCAAAAGTAAAGTGTGTCTAGATTATATATAGTTACTTGCAGAAACCACTGTCCCTGACAGGATGTTTATGGATACCTTCTCATTTCCTTCTACATACATTAGAAAAAGTTGTCAAAAAGAAAAATTGCTCAATTTATGTATACAATTTAAGAGTAACAAACTTATTCTGGGAATGATAATTATAAAACACATCGGAAACTCCCAAACCAAAGAAGTTGCTACCAAAAGTACTGATATGCTACTAGAATATGTACTTTTACTTTGAACACCTGATACAATACAGTAATTACAGTTTATAAATTTTATTGACCTCAAACCTTACTAAGGTAAACAATGAATACTAAGTGGTGCCATAAATTACATGAAACTTAAAAGTTCCTTAGGAAGAAATTGTTAAAGATGTCATTCTGATACTAGCTCTACCAGTGAGGCTGAAAGCAGATGACAGAAGTTTGGGGCTGCCCTACCTACAAGACTGGCCTACTGTACTGTACCTATACAAACTATATATCTATTTCTTTTCACCTTGCTGCAAAATAAGGAATTACTAGCTTAGGTATTGACCAGAAATACATCTATTACCAGCTGTCATTTAGGCCTTGAGTTAAGTGTGCAATATAAGTTCCCTCACTGTACATCTCTCAAATACTTGGGTAACAAGCTCTACTTCTAGTCACATACTTAACCAATTTATAAAATTGAAAAACAAATTCAAACCACTGTTTCTTCCAGTGACTGTAAGATATCCTCATGGCTGGAATTCTTGTGCTGTAATAAAGTGATATACAGTGTTCTTGTTCATCAAATTATCTTTAGGTCTCTTTATGGTTTAGTTGTATCAATCAGATGAAAAGGTCAAGATAATCCTCAGTCTCAGACAAGTACAGTATCAACAACAAGATGGTCAATCATGCATGGTTCAATCACTCACCTGTAAATTACACCATTTCTATGAAGGAACTGTAATGCCAAAGTAACTTCAGCAGCATAGAATCTAGCCCTCGGTTCTGTAAATCTCCTTGACTTTTGAATCTGGAACATTAGATCCCCTCCATGCACATACTCCATAACAAAGAACAACCGGTCCTGAAAAAAAAAAAAATAAAAAAAAAAAATAAATATATATATATATAAATGCAGTACACATACAGTACACACACACACTATGAGTCTACAATTACATTGTCTTAATGACTAATATGAATTCGATAGGCATTTAGTCCCCAAAACCAAACCAAACCTTGTGACACTAACTTGTGTCTGGAAGCAGGAGTGGAGGGCAGTGAGGAATGGGTGATGTGCAGCAAGGGCCAGAATACGACGCTCAGTCAGAGTACACTCTACATCATCATCTTGAAGGATTACATCCTTTTTAAGCACCTGAAACATTCACAAAACTATATAAATACATATACTTTTCTGCTGTACTGGAAAGACATCCAAATGGCAGCAAATACAAACGTTGATAATATATTTAAAGTTATTTTTACCATAAGAATTGTGATATATGTGTGTGGAATACTGAAAAAATGATAATACAGAAAATATCTATAATCATACAAAGAATTAAGACACCTACCTTTACAGCATAAACTTCATCCGTTCCCTTGAGTTCTGCTAACATAACTTTGCCAAAGCTTCCTTTTCCTAATACTTTGATGAAGTTGAAATCGTCTAGACCAAGCTTCTTTCCACCCATCACCAGTTCCAGAGAAGTGTCCAAGGCTTTAGCTATGGAGAAATAAAACACCAAAATTAATATAAATTCAGTCTGACATGAATAATAAAAATTTACCATTAATTTCATCAATACCTCTGGATAGTAGTTCATATTTTGTCAAGATTATGTCACTCAACTAAACATTCTGGGATTCAAAAATAAGGAAAATTATCCAGCAACCTGGGCACAGTTGTGCCATATGTACATCTGTCAGTAAGTGTTCTGTATTATCCTCCCATCTCTAACTCTGCATACAATGGTATTTATTTGCATTCAAAGATGCAAATACATATTACCATCACTAGGCTATATCACCCACAAAGATACCACAGTATAGTATTCTGAGGAGATACAAACGTTTGGATTCTGGTTCCTCTTCTTGGATTCGTTCTTTCATCTGCTGCTCCATGATGCGCTGGGCTTGGACACGCAGCCTGAACAATTCCTCATTTTCATCAGCTTTCATGGTCTCTTCCCCTTCACTAATGCTGCCGGGCACACTCACAGATTTTTGTGCACCTGATAATTTTGATTCACTACAACCTGTAATCGTCTGTAAATGGGAAAAATATCTTAACTACCATGAAAATAAAATTTGCCATTATCAGGAATTTTGGTGCACCTATAACTCGTGATATAAATAAACATAACTCACTACAGGCCACAAAGTAACAAGTACAGTATACTCATAATACTGTACAAGATAACAAAAAGTACCAAAGTTTTTTAAATACTTACACTCTTTTTACGTTTTCCTTCATTTTGAGGCCTTATACCCATAGCTGCCAGGATCGCTGATAACTGTTTTACATCTATTCCACAATTGTTTGCTACATTCTTCTGGCATCTCTTGTGAACATTCATATTGCATACTGGAAACCAAAAGAAACATAAGTTAGTACAAATTTATACAATTTTTTGTCTCAAAATGACCCTACTTATTTGATCTTAGCTGTCAATACTGTACTTGGCTATACCCCTTACAGTAAGCTTACCGGAGTCTATAATAAGAAAGAAAAGTTATGGTGATGATGCAGTGTCAATGGTTCCATTAGGCTATTCCAAATACTGTACTGTCATTGATTGAATGCCTTCCCCATGACTTCCCTTGCATACATCCCAGGGTCATATCTAATGTGTCAGAAAACCATACACTATTGCCAAATATTTAAGTGGAATAATTCAAGTATGAAGAAAATTCAAATTACAGAAGGAATGAGGATTCACCTTCACATTGGAGACCCTGACGAATAAGGCCATAAAGCAGGGAGCCACAATGGTCACAGAACGTAAATCGTTTGTAAGAGTGAACTGAAAACCGGTGCGGTACATTGACATTGAACCGTTGTTGACCACTTCCCTGCAAAGAAAAATGATAAAAGCATCTCAGTTACTATAAAATAACAATACTTCTCTGTGCTGGATCTATGGAATATTTTTCAAATATATGTAAAAGTCATAGTTTACAGTAGATGAACAGACAAACTTACTGCAGGCTCCTCTGTGACTGCCTCTGCTGTTTTGTTGCCTGGGCACCGTGTCACCACCGACTGATGACACCTTTTGTGGATGACACACGTGCACACCTGACACTGATATCCCTGCTTCCCGAGACCCCATATGAAGTCCCTGCAGTGGGAGCAAAAGGTGGGTTGCCGCAGAAATGTTGCCATGAATTTGTGACCGTTGACCTGGGAAGAGATGAGAACAACCTTCATGCCACATCAGGGAACGACTTTGGCGGGTGCGGGTGTGAGGGTCACTATTCTCCCCTCAGATTTTACACACTTTAGGCTATGGGAAAAAAGTTAAAGAAATCCATCCACAATTAACTCATTACGTCTGATTTAACACCTGAGAAACAGCTGTAGGCATTTTACTGCCGAGTCATACCCTTACACAGTGCAAACTGTGATGACTGGTTAAGAACAGAGAATATTATGAGCTCAAACTCACTTCACAACAAGTTCTCCGGGCACACATACATTACAGACCTAATAGTAATAAGGTGAATGTATCCATCCACCTGTAATATTGTAAAGGATGCAGAAAACAAATAACCACAGTCGTACCTGGTGGACACGCCTCCTCATAGCTCCTCGCCTCCGGTTGAAGCCCTGGCGCTCCCTGAACTCCCTGGGGCGTATATTTCCATCTTCTTGCTCGGCCCATTTTAGCTCAATCACTACGTGTAATCTCCCCTGAGGTTCCAAGTCCACCTGCAAGAAAGTTGTTCTTATTATTTATTTGTGAAAAAATCTCCAATCATAAATTCATAATAATCTGAGCAATAACAACAGTCTGTGCAAATTCCTGCAATCAATAATTAAAAATAATCTGAGCAATAATAATGACAGTTGTCGTTGTTGATGTTCTCCCGGAGCAGAATGGCCTCCTGCCCCACAAACCCCTGGTACACTCTGGTGGCAGTGAAAAAACAAATCAAAATAAAGGAGGGGTTAGCCCTATATGCATGGGCTACCAAAGCAAATCCAAGGTAGATGGGACCAGAGATTACTAGACCATGGAGTCTGGGGGCCTCCGCCGGGAGATTGGGGAGCAAGGTCTTTGATCCCATAGCCAGTGCTGTGGGCCCTAGTCCACGTTACCACAAGAGCTACAAGTGGGGCAGCACCTTCCATGAGACCATAAAGGGGGAGGGAGTTTAGACTGCTGCATGCAAAGGGATAATGCACCCCCGTGTGCTGGCAGTCCACACAGCAGTGGAGAAAAGCCTCCGGTTGCAGTACACCTCACATGGATTTTTAATCAATGTGGGCAGATTTTGTCAAATCCAACAGAAAGTGACCATATCCTACAACAATCTTTATTCTAGTCCTGTGGGGGATTGATAGTATTCACAGAGAATAATGTCAGCCCCCCTGGGCAATAGTAACGACAGTCAAACTCAAAATAACCTGAGCAATGATAACAGTCGAGCCAAATACCCAGCAAACCCTATAATATGGTACTGTACTAACTAGGCCTGATGCAAATGTCTGGATCAAACCAAATGTCCTTCAAACCTAACCTAATGACATTCAATGCTTGTGTAACCTTCACAGCCAACCCAGATCCCTGTTTCTCACCCCTCACTCATATATAGGAAGTCAATCATATTTGCAATGATTGGGAGGGGGCAATATATTAGAAAAATGTCATACATAATAGAAATGCCAATGAAGGAAAGCACCTAGTAAGTCCAAAACACTACAACAAACTTCTGTATCAAATACTGAAGATGGTGCAATATCCTACGCATGATACACTACAGGTACTTGTACCTAACACCAGGAAAATTTGTCAATATAGCCAGCCCACAATACCTTGAAGACTAACTGCCTTTTACCTAAAATTTTTTTTTGGAATTAACAAATTAACAAAAACAGACATAAACAATAATAGACCTTTATTTATAAATTGTAGGACAATAGCTCCATTTTAAAATTAATCAAATTCAAAACAAGAAAATGTAACTGACAAAAACTGACTAAATAGTCTTGGTACTGGACAATATAACATTATCAATTATTACAATTATCTTCAAGTATAGGAAATAAACCATGTGAGATGACATCATCACAAACAGTGAGGGAATTGATACAGTATTATAACATATATATATATACTGTATATATATAACTGAAGATTTAATCACTGGAAGATAATTTTCCTGAGAGCCTATATCCCAGCTAAATAAATGAAAAATCAAAATGAAAAAATGCTAACGTTACAGACTAGGAATGAAAACTAAAGAGGAACCAAGTACAGTACCAGTAATCCAACATATGAAAATTAAATGAATAACTAACCTGGGACAATAATTAACAGAGAATGTGATAACAACATGAAGAGCAAAACAGATGTTTGGTCACTATACACTACTCAAAGAACTTCCACTCCTGACTGCTACTACTACAACTGCTGCTGCTATTACTCTACCATTACTACTAACTTACCACTACTACTACTACTGCTGTACTGTATCACTAAGTAAACTCGCCATATAACCTATGCTGACCCCAGAGTTTTTACAATGATTTTTGGCCTTGAAATGTCAGTGGTAGGAGGACACACGATTGTATGAAAACATTTCCATGCATGCCGTTTCCCCCCCAAGAATAAGCCTACACGTAAATCAATAGAGTTTTGAGTTTTTAAAGGGTAAGAGGCCAGGGAGACCAAGAAGTTGATAGAGAGATGGGATGGAATGGGGTGAATGGAGAGGGTACCTGCATGAGGGTGGAGTGTACAGTAGAGGAGGTAAAGGCATCTACTGGTTCAGCAAAGGATCAAAGAGGTGATTCATTCTTGGCTATCACCTTGGGGCTTAGGGTGTCTGGTCATAGTTATATAAATACGGAGAATGATTTATACATGTGTAGATAGATTTGGATAGACAAATAGACTGACAGAATGACACACAGATAGATACTATTTAGATAAGTAGATGCACATACATAGACAGAATTGACACAGAATTGAAGAGGAAGACAGGACAAGGCCTGGAAGACCCTGTAGCATGAAGGAGAAAGACACAGAAGAGGAGGGAGAGCAACCACCAAGGATGTAGAACAAAAGGTGGGACAGTTGCAGTATTGAAAGAGTAGTTCAGGTCCAAAGGGGCGTCAAAACCCTTTAAGTAGTTCCAACATCACCACAGGCAAGACTCCCCTATAGGAATAGATAGATAATTTATAAGGGAGAAACCCAATGATTGCTGCTATCATAGTCACCCCACAGACACTCCCCAGCACAGCAATGTCAAAGGTGAGTGATTGACCTATATTTTTCACAGTTATTTCTGGTAACATAAACACGATTCCTGATACTGAAAAGCATGGGAGTCACCATAGTGAGCAGTACTTTATCTGATCTTTTACCCTTTCCCTGCTCAGTGTCACTGGTATCTGCTTTATTTTAGCTAACAGCTGAAAATTTTATTGCACCGAGATGTTTCCCAGTAACAAAAAGGATGAAAAGGGTTGGTTATGGTACTGTACCTACAAAATCCTGGCCTATGACCTATGAATACTGGTATATCAGTATTTATTGGAAATTTAGAATATACTATAAAAACAGCATGGCATTTCTACAAAAATAGTACAAAACCACACAAATATAATCTACACACACAAAACCACACACACACAAAAAAAACAGTAGTGCAGTGTTAACAGTACAGTACCCACAGAGTACAGTATTAAAAATCAAAGGCCCAACTAGGATAGTCCCCAATCATAATTACTGTGAACACAATGACTACAAGCAGTGGAAGTTCCAAGCTATGTGACAACAAATAAACTGAAAAGTTGAAGGTCAGGCTATAATGAGAAAGGCTGTACTATGAGAACCTAATGGCAAATTATCCTAGGTCTAGCCTAGACTATCTAAATCCATCTGGGATACAAGAGTGTCTGGAGGTACTGAACATTCTAAAACTTTAGTAAAGTAGCCTAATAGGAATAACCAACAGATTATACTCCTATCAGCAATGGATTGTTGCAAGCAGAAATCCAATTACATCACTGAGAGACCCTGGTTTATCTTATCTTTTCAACACAAGTGTTGAATAATTCCTTCCTGTCTGTCACTTTTCTACTTTCATCAACTTACTAAATCACTTCATGGTCCCCTACAGTACGTTGATACCCACTATGTGTTTCTACAAGAGGTAAGGTCTGTCTATCATGTGTTTGCTATTTTACCTACCTTCACCTCTTCAGTCCAGTAACATCCATACAGTACAAGCTACTAATACTTCTATTCAGGTTAATTGAACACTTTAACTCTCAACAGGGAAAACTTTAGACTTGGGTGACTTAACAAGGACTGTAGTACTGTACCTCTATGTAGATACAAGTAGAATATAATACCATAAGAAGAATCTATTACATATTTTCACATTAAGTGACTTTCATAACAGAATAGGCTACAATTATGACTAAACTCCTTATCATATGATTCATCAAGGTACTAAGTACAGTTGCGTTATCTTATCAGCCATTTGCATTCCGCTCTCTGCATGTGTTGGCAGGTTTGGCAAGGTACACTATTCTTAGTAAAGAACCTACCTTAGCCTTGCTATTTTTTATCTGAAGGTTACTGATTCATCCAACTATGATATAAAACTGATTAGTGGTATCTCGGTACCATACACTGTACTCATATTACGTCTGGATAGTGGCAAAGTCTGTAGGAACCATTTGCCTAGTACAGTACAAGATCTCTGTAAATTATAATCTAGGCCTGATTATAATCTGTAAATTATAATCTATGTGTTTACAGCATCGTCACAAGAAACTGAAACAAGAAAGAAAAACCACTAACACAGGAAACCCCACATTTACCCTCCCATCTTAAAGGTTAACTTTTGACCATTTTTAGTTCTTGTTTGTATGACACACTGGGCTAACTAAATATATATGTTAAGCAGACAGTCTTACATCATACAACAAAATTTAGACTGAATCAGGGCTGCCCTACAAGAAAAGATGATTCAAAGTTATGTAGTGTCTAGACAGTTGTAAGTCTAATTCCTAGTCCCTAATATACTTATTAGTCATTACTAAACTAAAATAGGCCCAATGATGTTAATTCAAGACAAGAAAATGTCTTAATGACAGGGTACTTGCTAATTAATTTAGTTGACAAACCTTCACAATAAGACAGCAGGTATCTGCAATAATTATACACAAGGCTGGTCATCAATGGGTTAATCTATACCGGTAAAACAGTAAGTCTCAAATAAATCATACCAATGAATCATATAGGCTATACCAAAACTAGGCTATATGCTAAATTTTTTTTCTGATAGTCAACTATCATCTCACCTCCATAAGGCTATTACCATATGTCAGTTCATTCTTCCTCCTCCTTAGCCTACTCATCCTTCATTACCTACTGTACCGGTACTCTATCCTTCAACGCTTTAATAAACTTATGAAATGTCATGCATGCCGTTAACCTGTCTCGAAAACTTTGGTTAAAATTACTTTCTTACCAGGAAGAACGGATATTACAAGTAGGCCTACAGTATATGGCTATGACTGTAGGGTAAATGAGTACAGTATGGTACTAGAAAGTCCTACATAACTTAGGCCTCAACAGAATGTCAGGGTCAAAGGTATACTGGTACCTGTACAGTCTTTCCTATTTCATTTTATCCTTCCTACAAAAATATTAGTTCCACTCTTTCCTAATGGGCTATGTTTTACACAAAAGTGTTATACAGTATTATGAAATGACTTTACTTCCTGCTTTTTATGACTCTCCATGTTTTTACTCAAGAACATGTCTTTTGTTTTGCCACAACTTTTTTACATCTCCTCTGGAAAGGGTGACCTGGATACAAGCCTACGGTACATGTTTCATGTCTGGTATAACAAGGTCTTTAGCCAAAAAAGTTTTCCATATATATAGGCCTAGTACCATAATAAAGTATCAAATATTGACTTCTTACAATTATAAACTGCATAGGCTATCATCTTACATTGAAAAGACCCATTTCTGTAACAGTATTCTGAGAACAACTAACCATAAATAAAGTTGAATCCCCTTGTTGCATATTTCTTTAATATTATTCAAGAACATTTTCTATCAATTATATAAAAACCATTGAAAAAAAATAATAAGGTCTGACATACAGTACAGGAAAAAAAAAAATAGTACACTTACACAATCTTATAAACTTTTCCACTGCAGTATTTCTTAAAGCATATAGCCTAAAAGAATGGATCAGAATTAAATGTATAATCAATTAGGAAGGAATTCTTGTGGTGGATGTAGGTGTTCAAACATTAATTAATATAAATCCCACACCAAACACCTTCAGAAAGTCAAAAGCTATGCCATGGATATTCTAATAGACACATACAATTTTGTAAAGTGGCATTACTTCCAAACATAGAATATCTAGGCTTATTAAAAAAAATACCCTCTCAGTAGATACCTATACAGTAAGTAATGACTATAAGTGTACCATTCTCAAGCCTTGGATGATAGAGTTATTTGCAATTGGGGAAGTGAGATTGCAATAGCATTTATACTTCCTACACTATATGTTGAGATGAGGAACCTACTATGCAGCTTAACATAATAATATTCTAGGGTACAACCAGTCAACATTAATATATGGTACAGTATAGTACAGTATATATTTTTTACCTAATAGGCAAAGAACATCAGCAATTATTTTATAATAATAATCTGTGTGGAAAAAGAATTCAAGTAAAATTAAACCTAATTTGGTATTTAAACTTGGCACTAGTATCCCTAAAATGTGTAGCAATCACTATTCAAATTACTTATAGCCTAGCTATTACATTATCTGTATTAAATTGATATGGTGTCCTATTACAAGTCATTACAATTAACCACATAATTATGATCTTCAATGTTGCTATCAATAAATTTACTGTCAATATGTTCATTAGTTAGGTAAGAACTATCAGCTGCCAATCAACTGCAACACTTCACCTTTAATTATTTCATGATCTAGAGTGGTAAAGTTAACATTATCTTCCTTGCAGGCAAAGTGTACAGACCAGTGTATAATTCAACTCTTAATATTATTACTTGTCTAGTTCTACACTGAAATATATCTACAGTACAGTAATGTATATTCAGTGAAGTGTTAATTGGCCTGTCACCTGTCAATTCAATTATTTATTCACGTGTTTATAAATGCAGATATAATAGTACCCTTATCTCTGCAAATAAAACCTATCAATACATCAGCACTGCTATTACTCAAGACACATTATAATTAACACATATAATAGAATAAATAAAAGTACGAGTGTGAGAAGTATTCATCAGCTGTCACTCCAGGCACCTCCACATTCATCCCTCAACCAACATCTAAATTAAATTAACATATACGTGTGTTCCCAGGCTCCAATCCCTTAACCCAACCAAACCACCACCACCAACTTACCCATATATCAGCATTGGTCTTGTTCTCGGCACATATTTCATCAAAGGGTACAGTGGCATTGGCTACAAAGTCGTCATTACCAACAGCCGAGTCATGGAAGATCTTAAGGCCGAGTTGTACCGCCCCCACCACTTCATGTTCAAACCATTCATCCCATACAGGGCTTGAGGTCTTCTGGCGGGGTTGTGTCTTGTTCCAGTGTACCTCGTCCACATCTAGACTAACATAGGGATCTAAGGTTTGATCCTGTGGGCCCTTTCCAGGCAGTAAATTATGACGACTCATACAGTCTGTACGGCGCAGATCTGCAGCTTCGCATATTTTCACTCTAATGGTGCCCGTGAACATTGCCTGTATATTTCTGATCCAGTTGTTCACAAGCCCTGTCTCACCTCACGAATAGATCCCAGTAGTGCATAGGGAAATGGGATAAAACTGACTGTATAGCCGACCGTACTGTCACCCATTCAACACCATTCGATAAAACTGGTAGCAGAGCTCATTTGATGACGTCACTAGTGTGTGTTGCAGGAGCAGCCCTCGCCCCGCCCGCTCAAAGATGGCTCCAATAACTATTATATACACTATTAACACTTATATACACTCAATACTCATTTTATTACTCTTCAACACGGCCCAACCTAATACTTGTGATTATTTGAACATAGTCTGGGTGAGGAACAACGTCTCTGTGATTCATATATAAGATAGTTGAGTATACGCTATAATGGTTGTCACAAGTGCCACAGATTTGTAACTTTTACTACACATGATACACTATAATTATTGTTCTAATTAAGAGATAATTCGAAAGATAAAAGGGACTACAACTATTATTTCTGTATGTTGATCGGAATTGTGCATCTTCATCAAAGTATATAGTTTTAACATCTTAATCGACGGTCCTAGCCAACTAATCACATTTCTATAAGTATGTATATTAGCAAAGTCTTTGAAATATATATGGATACATCATTGTTTTTTCATTAAATATGCAAAGCCATGAAATTCGTACAAACACTAATCAAGAATTGTTGCGATACACACTCAATATACAGTAGTACTTGCTTATTACCATTTTCTAGGACACTCCCTCTGTTGGCTGGCACCAAAGTTGGCACCGAACAATTTAACAATCATACGCAATGTTTGAAAGAGGAACTACTTCATGTAGGTCATTACTTGTTGTACCATTTTATCCTTCATGTAGGTAAATCATCATATGACTTCTTTAAACTCTAGAGGGAATGCCTTGAACATCACTTGAAAAATTAATACCCGTTTCCTCTCACACATCACCTATAATGCTTCCCAAGGCCACGCCGAAACAGCGACACACTTTTTACTTACTATACTTCCTATTGATAGGTCCAATAGGTATACTTAGACTTCGGTCAGCTCTATATATGGTATTCACATGACTCTCCCTCCACCTCCAACGGGAAATGTATGCTCTACTTTAGGAAGACTTTGTAGAGGAAATCAATTCTCTTGTTGATGAATTGGAAGGTCTGTGATTCCTCAAAAATATGCCAGGAAACAGACGGCATTAATTTTACTTTAACGAGGGATCTGTTTTGTGGCATTGTCTGGAGGAATCGGCAGTAGTCTTACAGTTCACCCAGAAAGAGAATCTCCCCTTAGTTGAAATCTTATGACGGTAGAGTTAGTTCAAATATTTCCTATACTTCCCCGCACTCTTCCCCAAATATTTCCCATGAGTGAATTTGTGAAACTTTTTTGTCTTTCCTTGATGCCAACAGGTCGTATTATTTATTATATAAAGCCTACCTATGTCGTCCCCAAGAATTGAAATAAATAATAAATAGGCCTAGATGAAATAAAAAAATTGTCAAGACAGATACGTAATTATTTATCTCAGTATAATATAGTTATGAGCTAGTAGGCTACAACACAGAATCTCACATATCATCCTAATTAACTACACATATTGCCAACCTAAATTTAAACCTCTAGCTCTCTCGACAACCACCTTGCCGTCGGTGAGAGAGCTTGTGTGATCTGTTTGAATTTTGCTAGCTATGCTGGGGGACATTTAGTCCAGTTGGGTTACCCGTGCCAGAAAGGTAGCGTTATTAGGATCCTGACTAAGAGTTGTCAAATCTTCATGTTAATATTAAGTTTCACAACTGCTCTTCAACTGTCCTAACAAAAAAAAAAAAAAAAAAAAAAAAAAAAAATCTTCATCACTTTCGATATAAGTTTTTATTGTTAAGGACCTCACCAGCTACCATATGCCGTGTGAGAAGGGAGGCTTTGGAACCTCCTAAAACAACGCCTTTAAACGCTCACAGGTTTCGAAAGGGCTGAGATTGAAGGGATCTCAGGCGTGTGGGGTACGAGTAATGGAGATACCTCAGGACCCCCGTAGGTATATTCTCTTAGATTAATAAGCCTGACCAGCTCCCTGTGACCATTCTTAGGTGCCTAAAGGCTCGACTGCTCTTTGGTGAGAGAGCTTTAGTGCCTCACTGGCTGCCAGGCCAGTAAAAGATCTCGGATTAAGTCGTGGACATTTAGTTTTACTATTTGCTTTAAGTTTGGCCACGGATGGAGGATTAGTAGGGATTAGTAGGACGACGGTTACACTTCAAGCACCCCTGTCGAAAAATCAGAGTCCCATTTACTTAGGACTCTTGTGCTGCTCAGTTGGGAGCTGCGGCACGATTGGGGCCGTCCGGCCCAGGGGAGACCTTACGGTTGGTGTGCTTGGCTCATAAGGGTTTCTGTTGGCCGAACGACCGAAAACCTTCTGGAAGTAGGCGGATGAGACTTATGCGAGACCAAATCACATTACCTTTTCTTTTGTATTATTGGTCTTAAATTGAATTAGAGCGAGATGACTGGTCCATCAGCAAGAAAACTTACATGTACTACATGCAAGGTGTACACCTGGTGTGAGGACTTCAGCGGGAGGAGTGCGAGCGACCTAGACTCCTTGAGTGTCTGCGACTTTTGCAAACTCGAGGAGAGGTTGATGAAGCACATCTCACTGCTCACGAAGGAGAACAACTCCCTAAAGGAGGAAGTTCTCCGAATGGACTCACAGAGGTGTGACTGCCATGTGAGAGACAAGGCAGTCCAAGGAGCTTCTTCACCGGAGAGCTCCACCACGGCGGTAAAGAACAAGAAGAAGAAGAACAAGAAGAAGAACAACAACAATGAAGAGGGAAAAGAGACTGCAGAAGGAAAAGAGACTGCAGAAAAGTGTGATGGAAAAGAGGAGGGGAATACTGAGAAGGGAGAAAAACCCAAGAAGACAGTTGAGGAGGGATTAGAGGAAAGTGAGGAATCAAATAAGAAGGAAAAGAAAATGAAGAAGGAAAAAAAGACGAAGAAGAAGCAACCTGGAGGAAGTGACGAGCCCGGCAGGAATTCAAAACACTCTCGGGTTCCTCACAAGGCATCTCGTGCTTCTACCAAGGAGAGGCCTGTGGATATACACATTGTAGGTGATTCCCAGGCACGAGGGCTGCAACCCCTAATGGCAGATCGCCTTCACACTTCTGTGAAGGTGAATTGTTTGCCAGGTTGTGGCAATGCTGACCTCCGAAAGGAAGCTGAGAGGATCCAAACGTCCAGATCTGCTGTCATTGCACTCATGGTGAGTGGTAATGACATCTACCTGAGAAATGGTAGAGTAGGCATGACCGAAGGAGTCCTCTCGGATGTGCTCGGTGCAGTAGATGACTGTGGGTTAAAAACCCGCAGAAGGGTAGTTGTTGGCATGCTCCCAAGGAGAGGCCCTTTAGGGACTGCTCTGTCAAAGAACATTGCAGTAAATCAGCGCCTGGCTGATTTGTGTACTGCCGAGGGGGTGTTCTTTGTGGACCCCTACACCTCACTCTTTGGTAGAGACGACCTATACCAGAGGGATGGCACACATCTCTCACCAAAGAGGAAAGAAGTGCTTTCCAAATTAATGGAAGACGCTGTCCGACGATGTCTCAGGAGCACTCGACCGAGCGTGGAGGAGAGCCCTCGTCGCTATGCTAGAGTGACCCCAGAGAAGATATTAGCTGAGATCCTGAAGAAGGATATCCCCAGCACTACCAAGACAATGACCAAACCGGGAAACGGAAGAGTATAGGGAGCCCTGCAGTTGGGGGTTCCCTGAAGGTTCTATTGTTCAACGCCAGGTCCATCCGAAACAAGTTTTTGGAACTGCGGGCCCTCGTTGCGACAGAGGAACCCGAGATGGTGGCCATAACGGAGTCATGGTTGAGAACCTCAGACAGAGATCTTGAAGGGGAATTCGTGATTCCAGGCTACCAACTCTTCCACAAAGCTAGAGAGGACAGAGGGGGTGGTGGTGTGCTGTTGTATGTAAAGAACTCTATCAAATCGATGACCTGCAACATCACCTCGAACCACGAGCTCCTTGGAGTTGACCTAGAAATAGGCACTGCAAAATACAGAACCCTGCTGCTTTATAGACCCCCTGGACAACTCAATGAGATGGACAGGGACCTATACCAGTTGCTGGGTGAACTAGTGGACGGCAGGGTGTGCATCCTTATGGGGGACTTCAACACACATGTTGACTGGGAAACCAGAGAGCCCTCTGCCGAGAACACACCACTCTTGGAGTTTGTAAATGATGAATTCCTCACTCAATGGGTAAGAGAGCCAAGAGGTGCTAACATACTCGACTTGGTCCTCACCTCCGAGGATGACATCATTCAAGACATCTCTGTAAACGAAGAAATAGGCGGAAGCGACCACAAGCTTATAAGATTTTCAGTTAAGGTCCCTAATATGGAGACCGTGACCCCGGTGCATAGAAAATTAGACATGGGGAGAGCGAACTTTGCAGGTCTTCGTGAAGGCGTTGCTGAAATGGAACTAGAGGAGGGAGAGAGTGCTGATGATCTGTGGAGGTCATTCTTGTCTTCCTTCATGGAACTTCAGTCGCGCTTTATTCCTCTGAAGGGAACAGGTCAGAAGTTCATTCAACCGAAGTGGTTTAATCGGGAAATCCGTAACCTACTAAGGGAGAGGAGAACTGCGTATCGTCGAGCGAAGGCATCTGGGGACTTTGACGGTCATAGAAGACTGAATCGAAACGTGAAGTCCAAAATAAGGGCTGCTAAGTGTGCTGAGGAGGTCCGTGTGGCTAGACTCTGCAAAGAGAACCCCAAGGAGTTTTTCAGTTATGTGAATGGCCGTAAACCAATCCGACGCAGGATCGGTCCATTGGTGAATGAGGAGGGAGCATTGATGCACTCTGATGCAGAAAATGCTAACCTCTTAAATGAGTACTTCTCTTCAGTGTTCTCTGAGGAGAGTGGTCCCATTCCCGAACCTTTGGACTCCTTCAGTGAGAAGTTGGAGTCAATGGTCTTCACCCAAGAAGAAATTGAGAGAAAAATAATCGAATTAAAAGCAAACAAGTCCCCCGGTCCGGATGGGTTCTTACCTAGAGTGTTGAAAGAAGTGCATGGTGAAGTATCACGGCACCTGTGCATGGTCTTCAACAGGGTAATCCAGACTGGATGCGTTCCTAGAGACTGGCGTGAGGCAGAGGTGACTCCTATCTTCAAGAAGGGAGATGCTAGCCAACCGTCAAACTACAGACCCATCAGTTTAACCTCGATAGTCTGTAAACTCATGGAGAGCATCATGGTGGACAAAATAACAGCACACTTAGAATCAAATTTGCTACTGAAGGGTTCCCAGCATGGGTTCCGGCAGCACCGGTCATGCCTCACAAATCTGGTGGAATTCTTCCATTTTGTTTTCAGTGAGCATGATCGGGATAAAGCGGTCGATGTTGTCTACTTAGACTTTCAGAAAGCCTTTGATAAGGTACCCCACCGCCGCCTCCTTCGGAAAGTGCGTGCACTGGGCATAGACGGAAATGTGGCAAATTGGATAGAGAACTGGCTAAGTGACAGACGGCAGCGGGTGGTAGTGAATGGACAGGCTTCAGAGTGGGTGCCCGTTACTAGCGGTGTTCCCCAAGGTTCTGTTCTGGGATCACTACTGTTTATCATCTATGTTAATGATGTGGATGGTGACATGGTTGCCAAGATTTCCAAATTCGCCGATGATACTAAGCTTGGTATGAATGTCGCGAAAGAAGGAAATACTACCCTCTTACAAGAAGATCTTAGGAAGATCGGGGAGTGGTCTGACACGTGGCAAATGCCATTTAACGTGAACAAATGCAAAGTTATGCATATAGGCCACAGAAACCCCCGAACAGAGTATAACCTTAAGGGCAATGCTCTCGTAAGCACTGATACTGAGAAAGACTTGGGTGTAACTATCACCAGCGACCTCAAGTTCTCAAAGCAGTGTATTGAGGCTGAGAAGAAAGCTCAAAGGATGTTAGGGTACATAAAGCGACAGTTTGGATACCGGAACAAGGAGATAGTACTTTGTCTGTACAATTCCCTTGTCCAACCGCACCTGGAGTATGCAGTCCAGTTTTGGAGTCCTTCTTACCGAAAGGATATCGCGAGATTGGAACGAGTGCAAGCCAGGGCAACCAAACTTATACCCTCTCTTAGACACAAGAGCTATAAAGATCGGTTGGTAGAACTCGACCTGTTCTCTTTGGAATCCTGGAGACTGCGTGGTCAGCTTATCGAAGTGTTTAAAATACTACGAGGCTTTGACAATGTAGATTACAGGGACATTTTCCAACTCAGTGAGGGCACAACCAGGAATCATGGCTACAAACTTGAACTGAAGCGATACAACCGTGATCTGTGTGGTAAATTCTTTACATACAGCATCTGCGGTACTTGGAACGTGCTTCCTGCGGATGTAGTCAATAGCAACTCTGTGGATCAGTTCAAGTCCAGATTAGACAAAGTCTTAAATCACCGTCTAGGTGTTTAAGCCGTTGTGCGAGTGTTCCTTGATGGTTTCACATGACACATTCGAGGACGGTCGCCTACTTGCGCAACTAAACCCACAGGTCCCCTAGGGTACTTCTTTTCCTTGTAACTCCTTGTAACTCTCGATCACCCTATGCAGAGTAGGCTACATGACTAATTAAAAAAGTGTGGCTATATAATGTGGTAGAATTTTATCACATTTTTCCTCATAAAGATTCGTCGCCTCATCATTCAATGCAATCTAAACTCTTCCAAGCAACAAACAGGCATTCATTATTCATTTATATTATTAGTCCTTGTCCTGTTTCGTGGCATAGTTTGGAGGAATCAGATACCTTTCAATTCACCAACAAGAGCATCTGACTTTAATAATTAGGAAGCTCATGTTAGACGTGACTTTATTAATTGTATAAGGATTGTAAGGTACCATATATAACGTAATAATCCTTGGAGAGAGAGAGAGAGAGAGAGAGAGAGAGAGAGAGAGTGTGTGTTTATGAGAGAAACAGACAGAGATACAATAAGATCGACAATTAATGAGAGAGAGAGAGAGAGAGAGAGAGAGAGAGAGAGAGAGAGAGAGAGAGAGAGAGAGAGAGAGAGAGAGAGAGAGAGAGAGAGAGAGAGAGAGAGAGAGAGAGAGAGAGAGAGAGAGAGAGAGAAGCTGAAAAAATTGACTTCAGTAACATTTTTGATAGATCAGAGTGCCTTGAATCCTCCAAAGTATGCCAGGAAACAGGACCAGAATATACACAAATATAAGGGTGGCTTGTTGCTTGGAATAGTTTGGAAGACTCATAGCAGTATTAATTAGCCATCCCTTCAGTTCACACACACACACACACACAGAATGATAATAATGATAATAAAAAATATAAATAAATAAATAAATAAATGAAAACAAAGACCCCCCATTATTAACAAAGTTTTCCTGGTTCCAAACGATTTCTCACAAGGCACAGTAGGAAAGACCCACAAAAAGAAGTTATTTTCCTGTTTGTGTCCCTTTCTGTTTCGTCTTCACCCCCCTCCCCCTCCCCCTCCCCGGCCAATTCCTAAACGACAACAGCATTAGAAACCACATACTATAATTGACCGAGCAGTTATAGTATGTTGTTTAACAACAACAACAACTATACTAATTAACTATACTAATTTAACTATACTAATTAACACCAACACGAACAACAACACCCCATCACCATCAACAACAACACCATCCCCTCACCAACAAAAACATCAACTCCACCAACACCACCACCACTACCAAAAACAGCAACAACACCACCACCACCAACAACAGCAACAACAACACCCCCTCACCATCAACACCACCACCAACAAAAACAGCAACAACACGACCACCACCAACAACAACACCACCACCAACAGCAACACCACTGCCACCAATACCAACAACAACAACACCACCAACAACAGCAACACCACTGCCACCAATACCAACACCAACAACAACAACACCACCAACAACAGCAACAACAACAACAACACCACCACCACCACGACCACGACCAACAACAGCAACAACACCACTACCACCACCACCACCACCACCACGCCGCTGTACACCCCCACCCGACCCCCTCCTCAAGGCAGGATGTGTTTGTCCATCAATGTATAAAACACTAACATTGCAACAGATGGCACCACCGTCAAGAGGATGATAGTATAATGTGATAAGAGGAGGGAAGAGGGAGAGAGGGAAGGAGGAGGGAAGAGGGAGGGAAGGAAGGAGGGAAGAAGGAAGGAGGGAGAGAGGGAGGGAAGAAGGAAGGAGGGAGAGAGGGAAGGAAGGAAGGAGGGAGGGAAGAGGGACGGAGAGAGGGAAGGAAAGAGAGAAGGAAGGAAGGAAGAGGGAGGGAGAAAGGGAAGGAAGGAGGGAAGAGGGAGGGAGGGAAGGAAGGAGGTAGGGAAGGAGGGAAGAGGGAAGGAAGATGGGAAGAGAGAGAGAGAGAGAGAGAGAGAGAGAGAGAGAGAGAGAGAGAGAGAGAGAGAGAGAGAAGGGAAATGGAATTGTAATGGATGGAGAAACCCTACTAGTTTTTTTTTCTGTCATTTTTATTGTCTCTTCCTTTTTTACTCTTCCTCCTCCTCCTCCTTCTAATGTTTCACTGTTTCCTAAATCATCTTCATTATTATTATCGTTATCTCAATTTCTTCTCCTCTTCCTCTTCCTCCTTCTCATGTTTGTTGTTTCCTAAATAATCTTCGGTTATCTCCATTTCTTCCTCTCCCTTTTCTACTCTTCGCTTCCTTTTTCTACTCCTCCTCCTTCTTTTTCATATATTGCTGTCTCATAAATTATCATCAGTTATTCTCTACTTCTTCTCCTCTCCCTCCTCCTTTTCATATATTGCTGTCTCCAAATCATCATCAGTTATTCTCTACTTCTCCTCCTCCTTCTATATAGCTCCCCCTTTCCTATATAGGCTACATACAAGCAGTCTCTAGTCCCTATTTATTCTATATAGGTTCCCTGTTCCTATATACATACACGCAGTTCTTAGCTACTCCCAATTTCTTCAGCAACTGGGACAAGAGGTAGGAAGGTCATGCGGGTGTTGTTCAATGCTTCAAGGGGAGGGTATGTGTGTGTGTGTGTTATGAAATATATAAAAAAGCGTCGTGTGTATTGTGTGGGTGTGTTATGTAATATATTTAAAAGAGTCATCGATGCATACAAAATAGTATGATATAGTGACGCATTTCCTTTCATGAATCATTTCTCTTGTCTCACTGTCGGTCACACCCCCTATAGCTGCCTCTTTGTCACTCTCTATCACTCACACTCATTTCCGTGATAAGGATTCTTGACGTCATTCGAGTAGAAAAATTGTCCCCCTAGCCAACTTCCATTAATACCAATTTCTCTAGTGGTTAAATACAGAACACCTAGAAATTAAAATGGGTAACTACATCATATTACTGGCTTTTCAACTGCCCAGGGAGGCTGACTTTATTTTCTGTGAATATTTGCCATCCCCCACAGGGCTAGAATAAAGATTGTTGTAGGATCTGATCACTTTCTAGTGGATTTGACGAGATCTGCCCACATGGATATAAAAATCCACGTGAGGTGTACTGAACCCGGAGGCTTTTTTTTTTTTTTTTTTTTTTTTTTTTTTTTTTTTTAATACTACTGTGTGGACCGCCAGCACACGGGGGTGCATTATCCCTTTGCATGCAGCAGTCTAAACTCCCTCCCCCTTATGGTCCCTTCAGGGCTGGTCTCATGGAAGGTGTGGCCCCACTTGTAGCTCTTGTGGTAACGAGGACTTGGGCCCATAGCACTGGCTGTGGGATAAAAGACCTTCTCCCCAATCTCCCTGGCGATCGGAGGCCCCCAGACTCCCTGGTCCAGTAAGCTTTGGTCCCATTTCCCTGAGATGTGCTTAGGTAGCCCAGCAGGCATATAGGGCCAGCCCTCCTTTATTTTGTTTTTGTTTTTTCACTGTAACCAGAGTGTACCAGGGGTCTGTGGGGCAGGAGGCCATTCTGCCCCGGGAGAACGTCAACAACAACAACAACATATAAAACAAAATATAAAACAACAACAACAATATATTGACCAATGATAGAATCTGTACGTAGTGAGTTTAATTAAAGTTACCATACTCTCCAATGATAAAATCTTTGGGCTTTGGGTTTGAAGTTAGCGGGCTTGGTTTTGGCTTTTAAGTTAGCGAGTTTTTAGTTAGCGAGTTTGAAGTTAGCGGGTTGATTTTGGCTTTTAAGTTAGCGGTTTTGCTTTAATTGCTACACTTTTACAATGTCCAATGAATATTATTCCTTTACTTTTTCATGCTGTCCATTACTAATAAAAGGAAAGATAACAAAATATTTGGGTATTATGTTTGAAATTAGCGGGTTTGTATTGCCAAGAGTATATATTAGAGTAAAATATAATATAATTGTATAATCTTTATAAGTATCTTTTATTTTTTTAAACTTAATTAGCGTGTTTGATTTCTTTCTCTTTCACACCGTCCAATAAAACATGTAGTTAGTTAGCAGCTTTCATTCTCTTTCTTTTTCTTAATACTGTTTAAAAATAATATCTTTGGAGTATTGTATTTAAAGTTTAAAGTTCATACCTATTGTGTTTAAAGTTAGCTGTAAAGTTAGATAGCATCACTTGTAGCCTATGTCCAATAAATAATAAAATCTTCAGGTAATGAGTTTAAGTGCAAAGTTAGTATTTAAACTTAGTAAGCTTGTATACCCAATAACCATATAATCTTTGGTAAGGTTGTGTTTACAGTTAGCTATAGGTTTATATGTACAATAATAAGGTGGTATTATTAAAGTTCTTCGTCGCTCTGTTTCTATTATTTTGCAATGCGAACTGAGCGACGAAGAGTCTTTGCCTCTGCGAAGAAATTAAGTAATACCACCACATTTAAAATCTTTGGTGGTTTGTGTTTAAAGTTAGCGGGTTTGTGATGAGGTGAAGGAAATGTATATCCAATAACAATTATATAATGTTCAATGGTTTGTGTTTAAAGTTAGAAGTGTGTTTATAATGTCCACCAATAATCAATTAAATCTCAATCATGTATCTAGTGTTTTAAAGTTAGCGGGTTTGTGCTGAGGTTAAGGGATGGAAGGCAAAGGTACGTCGTCTGCAACATATCGATCCTTTGGGGCTGTCCCTGCAACACACACACCAACACCAACACCAACACCCATACCCTAGTACCACCATCACCAATGTTGCCAGATATGGGAAATTTTCACTAGATATGGAAAATTAGAGGTACCAATATGGAGAAATTTTATAAAGATTGTTCAAGAGTAAATGGGGAAATTATATAAAGATTGTTTAAGAGTAAATAAAGACTGTAAATGGGGAAATTATGTAATGATTGTTTAAGAGTAAATGTGGAAATCATATAACAATTGTTCAAGAGTAAATATAGAAATTTCTACCAGACGAAATAACAAGATGGTAAATGTACAGAAAGACTATCTTCAAGAGTAAACAGGGATTTTTTTTAGATAAACAGGAAGATGGTAAATATACGATTATCTTCAAGAGTACACCGGGAAGTTCTTAAATAAATAGGGAAAGTGATGGTAAATATACGACAATCTTCAAGAGTAAACATTGAATTATTGAGGTAAAAAGGGAAATTCTGATGATGAAGTTGGGGAAATTTCGTCAGACAGACCTTGCAACACTGTATCCTACTAAACATTTGCTTACAACTGTGCAGGGAGTGAAGTTGTCTGTAGCTACCCTCTATTATTTATATACACGGTACATATACAAAAATACTTTATTATTGTTATTATGGTCTGTGTTGAGTAATTAATATGACGAGAAGACACTTAAATAAATAAATAAATACAAAAGAAAATTAAAGATACGTATGGTGGTGTTAGATAATATTAATTATTATTATTATTATTACCCGTGCGACCAATAGTACAAAGTTAGTGGTGTGTTATATAATTATTGGTGTTAATTGTTGGAGTTATTATTATTATTATTATTTATAACGTTTGTGAAGTAAAAGTGGTTTGTTTGTTATTACAGAAAATAAATAAAAATGTCAACAAGGAGAATTCTAGGATCTTCAATTCGACTAGCCAAGACACACACATCATATAATAATGATATACTGTGTAGAATAAGGTAAGAAGTATATTAATTAATAATATGACCTAACTTAAGATGTAGTAACCCTAAGCTGTGTATAGGAATAAGTTAAATTTACATAAGTACTGGGTTCACTATATGATATATTTTAGTATCATTACCCACTATTTTGGACCGTTCTAAGACACTTTTCATCTATGGTGTTTTGGGATAGGCCTCGTTCTACAAACATGATTTGGAAATTAATCTGACTTAACATGACCTGACCTGGGCAAACTACTGGGATATAACGGGTGTAAACTATCATAAAGTAACCCAGGCAAATTCCCGGGACCTAGCCGGATCGGTAAATATTGAAAGAATTACCGTTATTGCATACGTTTTTTTTTTAAATTAGCCTGACCTTATCTAACTTAACCTAGAACACAGCAGACTACCGGGACCGACATTTATTGAAAGAATTACCGTTTTGTAGCAGTGTTGCCAGATCTGGCTAGGTCCCAGTATTTTGCCCTGGTCATTTCCTGTACTTTACCACGGTTATTTCCCAGTAGTCTGCCCAGGTTAAGTCCCGGTAGTTTGCCCAGGTTAGGTCCCGGTAGTCTGATGCGGTCTAGGTTAGGTTAGGTAAGGTCAGGTAAGGTCAGGCTAATTTCAAAATGCCCCATTTGAATATGCCCTACCTTGGAAATGGGGCATTTGTGGAGGAAATGCCATAGAAGAAAATAGTCTTAGAATGGTCTAAATTAGTGGGTTATAAAGGTAGAAAAACCGTATGCAATAACGGTAATTCATTCAATATTTACCGAGGGACCTAACCTGGGCAAACTACTGGGAAATAACCGTGGTAAAGTACAGGAAATGACCGGGGCAAAATACTGGGACCTAGCCGGATCTGGCAACACTTCTACAAAACGGTAATTCTTTCAATAAATACCGCCGGATGTGGTAACACTGCGCGGTCCTAGCCAAGAACACAGTACTTCTGTAATAATACCCCAGGACCTAACCTGGGCAAACTACTGGGATATAACCGGTGTAAACTATCATAAAGTGACTGGGGCAACTTTCCGGGACCTAGCCAGATGTGGTTACACTGCGCGGCCCTAGCCAAGAACGCAGTATTTCTGTAATAATACCAGGAATAAATATATAAAGTAAAATAATAAATGTGTTCCCCCCAATTCATTTATAATATAAATACAACTCTAGTAGTTTACAGAGATTACTCTACAAGTATTACCCATCAATATTGTAGTTTTTGTATCGTAATAAATAATTAATTATCATAATAATTTGTATCAATCACATTTTTCAGATACGCAGTGCCTGGCTCGAGTGGGTTAGCATCTGAGACTCTTAATGTAACTAGGAGACTGTGTTCGACTCAGGCTGCTGCATCTACTGACGAGAAGACTCCCCCCAACCTTTCCCCGACTGACCTTTTGTTAAGTGACTCATGTGTGTCCAGGCTGAAGGAGATTGTGGGTGATAACAAGTCCTTCCTAAGGGTGATTGTTGAAGGCGGTGGATGCTCGGGATTTCAGTACAAGTTTGACCTGGATTCTGAAATTTTGGAGGATGACAGGTGAGAATTGGATATGTTATTTTCAGTACAAATTTTACCCACAATCTAACATTTTAGAAGGATGATGGAAGGGACTTGATGTTTGTGGGATCTTTAGGTAATATTTTTGCTAAAGGTTTTATTATTTGTGAGTTTTACACTAATTCTGAGATGCTTTATGGTACAACTCTTTTGGGGACAGTGAACATGGCTTCAGAGGGGATTGTTATTAAGGATTGTGGTTTTTTTTTCTTTATTTCCATTACTGTAAGATGTAAAGGGGACTTGAAAATGATATTGAAGTAGATTGTAATAATTTCTACATACTTGAGTAATATGTAATTATTTTGTTGACAGAGTGTTTGAGAGAGATGGAGCACGGGTGGTGATGGACGAAACTTCCTTGGATTTTGTAAAAGGATCCACCATAGATTACCACACCGAGTTGATTCGGGCAGCTTTCAGGATCTTAAATAATCCACAAGCTGAATCTGGATGTTCTTGTGGTGCCTCCTTTTCTATTAAGATATGATAGGGTGAGTTGGTTCACTCTTCTCTTTAAAAATGTTACATTTCTAAACAGTATATGTATGAATAGAATCAAAGTATTAAATCAGTTTTGTAAACACAGCAGCTAATGGAAAAAATCTTATATTCGTTTGTGGTGGGAATTTATCTGTGATCATATAATCTTAGGATCATTAAAAAAATTTGTAATATATGCCATGTACAAAGTTTTCAGATAAATATCATATTTGTTAAGCATACTTGTGTATAGTACATATGATAATTATAGCCTCAATACCTTGTTTGTGTTAAGAGTTTAGTAGTGAGCAGGGATGATGATAATAACATTTAGTCCTAAGTAAATGAGGCCATTGGTGCTAAAAGTGAACAGGGGAATGACTTAATCATATACAGTTGTGTGATAGTGTGTGCTGTGAAGACTGTGTACTGTACAATATTTATTTTCTCTGTTTGTTTACAAATAAAATTGTAAGGTTAGTCGAGTCATCTTTATCATTATCACACTGTACAGTATACTACAATATATATTACACTTAGTATGATCAAGTAAAATAATACAAAATTTGTGTCTAGAAAACATTATGATGGAAGTGAAAATCTATGATATAATGGTATAGTTTATTAAAAGTTTATGACAATGTTAATTATTGTATAAATAGTTGTTGATAATAGTGTTTTGACAATCTAAAAGAATATTTTCTTATAATGGAATGGGCAATGGTATAAATTCATACGCAATATTATAAAGAATAATAATTACATGTTTGTAACTTCAAGTATTCATTAAATGAATAGTGCTTGAACTCTATTATTTACATGATGAAATATCATGCTTATGATTTAACTTGGTCACTATGAGTATACACTTACAAATGTACAGTTACACACACTTTTGCATGGTACAGAGCTAGATGGAAAATATTATATGATGTGGCGCACTGTAGAGTCAGACTCAGTCCTTTACTCAATCTTTCACCTACCAGGTGAAAAATATTTCTGGCCTAGCATAATCTTCTTCCTTCCCCCTTTGGATGAGGTAATAATGGTACCAAGGATCTATAGATTCCACATGAAGACATCACATGAGGCATGATAATGTTACATAATATTTAGTTACTGGGTACGCCTGCAGTCTAGTGGATAAGACTCTTCCCCTGGACCGCTTGCAAGCGAGGGATCCTGAGTTCAATTCTCGGGCACTTGCAGATTGTAGACTAGATGTTAAAAGATCACTTGCATTATAGTAACTGGTTTGGGTTGATACTGTATAATTAAATAATAGTACTACATCACAAATAACACATCAGCCACTGTACCATTGTGTTCCTCATTATAAGTGTTCTATTTATTATCAAGTTAAGCCGATGAACTTGACACATCTGTTAAGTTGATACCAATAAGCTTTTGAATACCACAGAATTCTGGCACACTGTGCAGTATGAATGGAGTAATTAGGCAAGCTCTACAGATCATATATAAAAATTTGATTGCAGCTTTACATCTTGCTGACAATAGTGTACAGTCACAAACAACAGTTCAGTTCTATCTCTGGAATGTATAATCAAAGGAAATAATCCACTGACTGCTTGTGCCATGATATCTGCCTGTGTTATCTCAATATATTTCTGACATCGATGGTGAGATATCAACTTCAGATGTATCTTTACATAATATGTCAGGATGTTCAGATCTCTAGTTTTAAGCTATATAATTTTAGGACTTTAGCTTTAAAACTGATGAACTGCCACTAGAAAACAGGAAAGATTTTGTATTCCACTGCAGTGGATTTGCTTTTTGTTAGACCAGGTACTCTTTACAGAAATATAACATTATCTCATACTGTACAGTTATCTTTAAAAATATTTACCACTTACAGTTTATTATTAAAGAATACAGGTACTTCAAGCACCCTGTACAGTATTTTAAGTAGTGCTCTTACACATTTTTCAGAATAACTCAGATCTTCACAGTAATTAATGGTACAAGTTTTGCTTTTAAGATTTCTCTCTATTTACACAAGTATAATGTACAAAGTTAATGTTATTATTCACAGCAGCTATGCTTATTCAATGATCTAACACTAATTTACACCAGTATACAATCCTGTTCTACCAACGAAAATACATAAAAAAAATTAAACTATTATGATAAACAGAAATATTATATTAAACTTGATACGTTGTTAGCTATACAATATACAGTAACATCATATTATATTTATATACTATATCTACACTGGATAAACTAAACAATTAATCATCAGTTACCTGATTGTTATTCAACCAATCAATGTCGTTGAGGCCTCTCTTCCTTCTAGGAACCCCTCTGCTCTGGCTCTCAATCACTCCAATACCCTTTCCAACTCTTACTATATTTCCAATAATTTCAAGAAGACTCACTGGCTTAAGAATATAATGGACAGACACAGTACTACTGACTTTACAAAATTTGTTATTATATATTAAGATCCATACTGTTCTTGGGAATAGCTTTAGTATTTGCTGGAGATGGTACAGTAAAGGTGAAGAGTTCATGTCAGTGTCCCTGGGATGGCAATTTATGATTTCTGGAGATAATTTTGCTTTTCATATTAATTGATATAATTTAAACCATGGGAACCACTTATAAGTAAATTTTGAAATACAGATGGAATGGTAAACTGTCCAAGCCTGAGTTCTAAAGGCTGAAGAATAATGATGATAAGAAAGAGGTGCTTACCTTCATGCTCATTTCTTGCTCCTCTTATTCTGAAAGAGAAGGAGTAAATGTTTTAATGGCCATTATCACAGCATCTAAAATGAAGTCATTTATCAGCCATAACTTCAGCCCACCCTGGATATATAGGTGAACTAAGGTACAGTAGGCTGTCTTTTTATGACGTACAATCACCTACATACATGGGGCTGCTCGGTCAGACAGCTTGAGGACCTTCAACAACAACAACAAACTACATACATACACAAAAAACAATGAATAAATTAATTTAGATTTTTCATTTCATAACCATAACCTTAATTACTTATACACAATTAATAATACAGACATACCTTTATCTCAAACTTCAAATGCTCTATCAACTCTGACTGGGCTGTGATTTTCTCGTTGAGGTCTGCCAGATGCTCAGACATAGTTGATATCTGCTCCTCATAATTTCTGGAATTTTTATTAAAGTGGTTACTCTCTGATTACTCTACCGGTCTGCATGGTTCACAAGATTATATGGGCAAAATGATAATCTCAATATTAAATCAAGACGTAACTGGCGTGCTATTTCAACAAACAATTTTTATAATGTTTGAATGGAAACTAAATTTAAATGCAGTGCTAGGTTTAAAAGTAAATTATAATGCTATCTGTACAGAAACAAGCAATAAATTTCTCTTCGTATTGTATACAAAATATATTAAAAGACCAAATTAAAAAAGAACATACCTTGCAGTAGTCTGTAAGGTTTCTTTTAGATTATTAACTTTTTCTCTTTGAGTGTCAACTTCTTGTTCACTGGATGTCCGGTTCTCTTCCGTCACTGCCAGCCGCCTCATCAATGCTTCACACTGCCATTACAATAAAAAGTTACACATAAAATTAAATTACAGTATCCTCAACTAATTTATAACTTGCTCTACCCTAACACATTAAAGTTCTAATAAAAAAATAAATGGAATCAGCTGTGTATTTGATGAGGAGTATACTCACATTGTGTAAGTGGAAAATCTGAAAATCTGAAACATACTTAGCTGAGAATAAATTGATGAATCAGACTCTTAACTCACTGTACAGAAAAAACATACCTCATTCTGATAAAGTGCAGCTTGACTGGTTGCCATGGTGAGTTGCATATAAAGATGTGAGCAACGGTTGGTGAAGTAGTTGCGAATTGCCTTTTCCCTCTCGTCTGATGCTCCCTCACACCCCTGCACTTCACCTATCTAATAAACAATGAAAAATTAAAACATACAACCTTTATGATCATCTCTGTAACTCTCCTCCTCTATCATCATCATTATTCTCTGTGAAAAGGTAAATTATTTCTTCACCCAGGAGAGAAAAGGATACAGTATAACAATAACTAACGGAAGATGTAGAGGAAGTAACCGAGCCAGAGTGGTCTTTCATCTGGGTGTGTTCTCCGTCACTGTCCATGGAGGCTGTCTCACCTTTCAACTGCTTCTCAAGTTGTCGTACTCGCTGAAAATACAGTCCAGCAATGAATTAGAAAATGATGCTAGTGTATTGAAGTCTTCATCTATCCACGTTGTTATTTTCCTGTGACAAACACTAAACAACTTTACGCGTTTTAGGAACTTCCTCGTCATCCACAGGATAAAATCTATTTTATATTTTTGTAAACCTTAAAAATGCTTGCTAAGTGGAGAATACTATATACAACAGGCTAAAACCATATAATACAATATTTCAAGTATTTGGAAATCCTCTACCATATTATAAAAGTTACAATACAAGATGAGAACACCAACCTTTGCCTCCTTTTGAAATTTACACTGTAGTAGTTGATTATCTAACTTGAAATGTTCCCTCTGTGCCTCCAACTGACTGAGCTTGGATGAGGCAAGAGCCAGCTGTTTCATGAGGGATGCCTCTGTGTCGGCCATGGTGGTGCTGTCAGATGGACTCACACCACCGCCTGCACCTTCATACAAACTACCGCTTCCGTCATCCTGTGGAGCAGTACTCCATAATATTTACAGTACTCGATGATGTTTACAGTTTCAATGTGGTTTTAAGTGTTTTCTGGAGTATACACACACACACACACGTACTGTACTCCATTTTAAAGTATTGTGAAGATAAGGACAAAGTCAGTTAACTTCATTTCATCTAGGCTATCCAGGGTGGGTTAGAAATAAAGGCCTGCATATATGTCAGAAAAAACACTAGTAGTTAATGTAGATATAATGCATACTACACATAGAAACATATACAGTGAAAGCCCTTTTATCCGGCACCAGTGGGACCGAGAACGTTCCGGATACAAGAAAGTGTACTTTAAAATTACGTTATTCTACTTTCATTCACTTTATTCTTAAGTACATTTAACACTAATACCATATCTTATAATCTTATACCAATCTAACACTTACATCTACAAATGTATGTATTTAGGATCAACACTGAGCATCATCAGTTCTGTAGCTCGTCATCTGAGACATCTACACCAGAGTTCTGAGTGGCCGTGTTCAGTGTCGGCGGCTGAGAGGCTGCGTTTGGTTTCACTAACTTCATGTACTCCCTTATGTCTCTTTGCCTACAGTTCTTTCCTCTCTGTAGCAAAAACTCATTTTGAATGCAGTGAAGAGACATGACATCATGTGTGTTCATGTATTGGCACTGTTCAGCAAACTTGATGAACACTGATAGACCTTTCGTGGCATCCTGCCAAGACACTTTCGGCTCTGGGTCGTCTTCTTCTTCGCTGTCGGCCTCGGTCAACTTTGAGTATTGTTCATCAAGTACTGATTGAATAATTTCATCATCAGTGAGCGATAATGTCACTGATTCCTTCATGTCGATATCGACATGACATGCAGACGACTGCAGGACTGACAGTGTCTGACACTCTGACTCTGCTCTACGAGTCTACACAAACAAACACAAATGTGGCGGGAATGATGCGCTGTACCTCTGACGGCGGCGGGAGCAACTACAACCCTGCGTACGTCTTTCTTTTTGGCTATATTTATCTTTTTATGAAAAAAATGCCGGATACGGGAAGTTGCCGGTTAACAGAATGCCAGATAAAAGAGCTTTCACTGTATATTGGTAAAAGCAACACCATCTGAAAGGCCTTTTAGTAACCAGGAATATTTTGCATCTTGTACTATGGGTCGTAAAATCATCAGCAAATGGTCAACACTAATTATCTTGGAGAACTGTACACCTGAAGTAAACCAACCTGAGTGATGGAGTTTAAGGCTGTCTTGCTACTGCTCCTACCAGGTACATTAGTATACGGAGAGGAAGGGGTGGTAGGAGTGGACCCACCCTTGTTCCACGATGGTACAACTTGTTCCTTGAAAATGCTTGACATCTGCAACATAAATTAAGCACATTTTCCCTGAATACCAGTTTACTCGACATCATCATACAATAAATGAATGAACCAGATCTGGCACAATGAGTGGTTTAACTGAGTTGATGGAGAGAATGTAGTGAGGTCCCTTACAGCACATCTAATTGGTGGATACTAGAACTCGTGCTCTGTGAAAACACACCATATGAAACATTAGCATTATGGGATTAATTGAAATTGATAGATGGATGATCTCAAGTTTAAGGTTACATTTTCTAATAACTTTATATAACTGAGGGAAGACATGCCACTATTGTCATGACTGTACCTACAGTATACAATAAATATTATACAGTACATACACATGTACTGTAATCATACCTTGCCTGTGATATTAGAGAGTCCTGAGAGAGTATTTAGAATTTCTTCATTTGCTGCTCTTGCTTCCCCTGTAGTTGAAGGTTGGTCTTTTTCATTTGCTGCTTTCTTTAGGTAAGTGTCTGATGCCTCTGAAATATATCAATTTCATGAATAATCTGCCATATTCTGTTTTAAATAGCTGAATCTCTGAATAAATGAATTGTTAGTATAAGTCAAACTGGAGCTAAGTTACATAATAAGATACCTCTGAGTGCAGCATGGAAGTTGTTGAGGCGATCACTGAGCATGGAGATAAGGCGACCCTGAGCACTAGGAGACAAAGTGTCCAGGGACGACCCGGGAGCACCTGTGACAATATCATCTCATTAACCTTCTTGCTTCATTATGTTTTGTCTGGTGTTAGTTCAAATATCCTACTTTAACAAGCAAGATTAGTCACAGAGGATATAATATTGGTGATACAAGACAGGTAAGGTTATATACGAAGGGCTGTATGCAAAAAAAATAATAACCGATTTTGTGTTGGGAGATGAGGCAAAAACGTACTCTGATTTGCCAGGGTGGACACATAAGGAGCAAGAGAGCCCCAGGAAGACACCAGCCTGCTGAATGCTGCGCTCCACGCTGCTCCAGCTCGGCACCCTGACAATTCCCCTCCGCTCCCCTCACACACCCTGGTAAAACCATGCAATTAAATCTAAATGAATGATATATTGTATGAATGTTAAGTGGAGCCATTATTATGATTTAACAGTTGCTAAACCATGGATACTACATTTGCAGTACAAGTGTTCTATTAACTGGTTACTTATAACACACTTTAACAAACTAGAAAATGCAGTATGTTTCATCTACTTTAAAAAATCTAACACACAATGGCCAAACAAAACTGAATGTTTATTGTGGGCAATCATTCATGCAATATATAATTTTTATATTTACAATATACTAATACTACCCAACATTGCAGGGTATTAATCACAAGATTGATTGAGAAATTCCTAAGCACTTTAAGTTATGTTTAATTAAACTATGTGTATATATATGAAAACATTCTCAGTGATATATGAGTGTAGAGTACAATGTCACACTAAATAACACAGAAGAAAATGAGTACTGTATCTGACTCCAATACATAGTACAGTACTTGGTAAATAGAAAGATGGTACAGTAGCTGTTTAAATGCAATAGACAAGTGTACTTACCAATGGACAACAAGTGGTAATGCTTTCCTTAGACTGGCTCCACAAGCTGTAACATGTTGGCTCACTTGTGCCAACCCACTTAAAGTTTCTAGAGCAATGAAACTCTCTCCTGAAACACTCTCAGCCATCTGGTGGTAAGATGAGGCCAAACTGTGCCAAGGAGATGCTGCAGACTTCAAGTGCTCTATCAACTGGGAAGAAGAACACAGGACTGAGAATGGTTTGAATATAAAATAATACTGGGGTGAGAGAAAAGTTTAAGGGCATGTGAAAACTCTGATTACTCCCAAATATTAAACGAGAGACATTTTTCCACAAACTGATAAGAGAATCACTCACCTCTGTATCTCAAAATAAATCTGGCAAATTGATAATGTTCAGGCAATGAGGCAAGCAAGTCTTCAACCACTCATTTACATTCATTGGTTGTTTAAAATCAAAGTACTGTAACTATAAACTTGTTTTTCTCCACTTTCCCCTGGAGTACTTTACCTTCTGCTGAACTTCAGTTTCCTGTTGATATTGTTTGACTCTGGTACTGTAGCAGCAGAGAAATTTGGCAAAGGATTCTGATAGCTCTTGAATCAAAGCATCGAAAGAATCTATCAAGTTTCTGGCTGTGACGGTAAGCGACTTGTCACGTCCATTTTGTACTGGAATACTCAAGTTACTCGATGGAGGCTCTGAAATTCATGATTCATAATATATTAGTGAAAGTACTCACCATAAAGTGTCTCTTATACTAACTTTTCCTGTTCTTGTCATACATTTCACAAGCCACTCCTCCAAAAGGTGCTGGATCTCCCTTATCTTTTTCTTTTCAGTTCAATAATGAACAAACTAAATGTATTCAGATGTATGATATTCCAAAGCAGAAGATAATGAGCAACAATGTCATACCTGAGGTGTGTGTGGGTTGAGACTGGCCCCTGGTGTCTGGTGGTGTTGGCTGAGTGCTGACTGGGGCAGGGGAGGCATTAAGATGTTGCTGTAGGCTTGTCATTTGATCCCTCAATGCTCGAAGCTCACCCTCTCGCTGCTGTGCCACAACTTCCTGTCGTACACGTTCATTTTCCAACTGCTCCACCTTGTCCTAAAACATAATTAACTCTACAGGAAAGAATTCTTGTTTTACACCCGGCAAATGTTCCAGTTCAATCAACTGATGGGAAGATACTTGAAATATTGTGACAATATAACAGGTACGTGTGTGCGTCTGACTTCCTTCAAATGCATTAGTCAAAACAGTACAGAATGACATCCCATGGAACTGAAGAGATATGCTGCATATGAAGAACAGAGTAACAGAAATAATACAGATACAAATCAAACTCTTCACATTCCTTGTGTACCTTAATCAAATACACTACAATATCATAGTTCCTGTACTTACAGATTGATAAAATTTCATGTGTATATAATTATGATCTGTTTACCTTTTTTCCAATTTCTAAAGTATTGTATGCCAATCAATGTTACCACCTCACTCAATCAACTTACATTTGCAGATTTTTCTCTAATCTGAAGAAGCTCTTTGTATTTTTGTGATTCCTTCTTGGTAGTTTCAAGCTGCAGGTCCAAATCAGAGAACCTCCTGCGATAAGTAGTTTCAATTTCAGCCAGTTCTGATTGTAACCGTGCATTTTCTTGAATCTTGGACTGGAAATACAGTACAAGTCATGAGAAATATTAATCCTACTCATGACACTCCATAAAAATACTTAGAAAACAGTGCTTCTTCAATGGTGGTTACTTAGAATTGCAGTAAAAACCAAAGAGAAACTAGTAATGCCTTAACTCGAGTTAGAATAATTCCTTTGTAGAATAGTGTACCAACAGCCAAAATGTAAGAGTACCTGTACCAAAAATAAGAGTTAAGGCTATATATTGTTTAAGATTGTTTTACATAATCACAGAAAGGATATATTAGCAAGAGGAATTAATAAAGCATATTCCAATAAAATACAGTAGTTGTAAAAATCATTGTACTATATATCCTGCGAGTACAGACAGATCATCATAAATATACACTCCTGGCATTAAAATATTTCATACAATCATAATATAATTGTCAATGAAAATACCAAAATAGGTTTCAAACACACACATACATACCTGTAGCTCCTCAGTGAATACATCAGTGTCTGCTACGTTTCCATCTACGACTGACTCTGATGATTTTCCTCTACCTCTTTTGGTTTTAGACTGCAATAAATAATACCATATAAATATACAATTGAAGTGAGGGAAAGATATCAATCAAAGAACTGGATAAAAACTTTCATGCCCACAAAGTTCTCAGCTCCCTGCCAATTGTTCTTGCATCCACGACTAAAGTGTATTGTATAATATGTACTGTAATAATTCACTTCTAAAAATACATTTCATACAAACCTCAATCTCATCCAGGTCTTCTTGTAGTAAGGTTAATCTTTTTGTGAGTTGTTGATTTCTAAATGAAAGAGAATCATTTTCTTGCTCTGCTTTCCTCAACACTTGATCTCGAGACTTCATTACATCCTGGCAGACAGAAAATGTTACAGTACAAACAATAACAATTGCTACTCACACAAAAAATATAGAGGTAAAACTGTAGTATCGGACAAAACACCATCCTTGGCTATGGTTGTGTATTGTTCAATGGTTAAGTTAAATCAAAGATAAGTTGCAGTACAAATAATAAATACTAACTGCAGCAATAAGAAATAAATAGAGACAATACATTTTAATTATCTCTGACATGGGTTACTCACAATTGTAACATAATTCCTTCTTGAAATGGATAACAAATCACAAATGAACACATACAGGGAGTGACATACATTTCAGTTAAAAATACTGTGCACCAGGGGAATGGAACACAGTTATTACTTGTGCAGTATATAAAGGGCTATATCCGTAGCATTGCCAATGGCGTGGTACAGGTACGATGGCCCTGTAGTATATCTAAGGAGTCATCGTATCGGTACCACACCATCATCAACACCATTAATGTTCTTGCATGTGGCCCTTAGTTTATAAAAAGATATTTATACAAAGTGATATAAATAAACAAGGTCTCACGGATAGCTGTGAAGATTTTGTTTGTTCCTCCAGCAACGCTTTCTTCAGAACTTGATTTTGAGCTCGAAGCTGAAATAAAGGAATAACAGTGATATAACCATGAATATATTTAATATTTCTTTTTTAGATGACCCCTCCTCACTTATCAAAATGTCCAATTTCTCAATTTTTTAAACAACAGCACACACACACACACCTATTCTCCATAAGTACACACACACTTATGTCTGTTTTTCGAGGATGGGAAATGAAAAGTGGTCGTTACTTGACAAATACATAAGGTATGGTAACACAATCCCCCATATGCAAGAACATTCATGGTGCATACGATGGCGTGGTACCGGTAAGATAGCTCCATAGAAAAACAACAGAGCCGTCGTACCGGTACCATGCCATCGTATACATCACAGACGTTCTTCCATATGACCCTAAATCCAACACTACCCTTATTTTAACCAACAAACTAAAACAGCACCACAAATGAGAGAAAACGGTATGGTAAATATCTACTCTATTGCTTGTTGGTATTACAATGTTTTTACCTTCTTTACCCACCAATTTATACCATTCTAAGATGCTTTTCTTCAGTTATTTCCAAAATTAAATGAGGCATTTTGAAATTAGCCTGACCTGACCTTACCTAACCTAACCTAAAACACAGCAGACTACCGGGACCTAACCTGGGCAAACTACCAGGAAATAACCGTGGTAAAGTACTGGGATCTGACCGTGGCACAATACTGGGACCTAGCCGGATCTGGCAATACTGCTACAAAACGGCAATAGTCTAGATAAATACCGAGAAACACATGACAAATAATTAAACAATATATATATAAAAAATAAGGTATTTATTGAAAGAATTACAGTTTTGTAGCAGTGTTGCCAGATCCGGCTAGGTCCCAGTAATTTGCCTCGGTCATTTCCTGTACTTTATCACGGTTATTTCCTGGTAGTTTGCCCAGCTAGGTCCCGGTAGTTTGCCCAGGTTAGGTCCCGGTAGTCTGATGCTGTCTAGGTTAGCTTAGGTAAGGTCAGGCTAATTTCAAAATGCCCCATTTGAATATGCCCTACCTTGGAAATGGGGCATTTGCAGAGGAAATGCCATAGAAGAAAATAGTCTTAGAATGGTCTAAATAAGTGGGTAATGAAGGTAGAAAAACCGTATGTAATAACGGTAATTCATTCAATATTTACCCAAATAAATAAAAAAATATATGGTATTTATTGAAAGAATTACCGTTTTGTAGCAGTGTTGCCAGATCCGGCTGGGTCCCAGTATTTTGCCCCAGTCATTTATTGTATTTTATCACGATTATTTCCCGGTAGTTTGCCCAGGTTAGGTTCCGGTAGTTTGCCCAGGTTAGGTTCCGGTAGTTTGCCCAGGTTAGGTCCCGATAGTCTGATGCGGTCTAGGTTAGGTTAGGTCAGGTCAGGTAAGGTCAGGCTAATTTCAAAATGCCCCATTTGAATATGCCCTATCTTGTAAATGGGGCATTTGCGGAGAAAATGCCATAGAAGAAAATAGTCTTAGAATGGTCTAAAATAGTGGGTAATGAAGGTAGAAAAACCGTACGCAATAACGGTAATTCATTCAATATTTACCAAATATATATACAAAAACATGATTAATTAAACAGTAGTACCTTTGAATATTCAGCTGCGAGTTTCTGATATTTGGCTTGTAAATCTGGCGACTCCATGATGACTGCTTCTGTAATATTTTTTTATTTCCTGTATAACTGTATTAATATAGCTTTGTCCAGGTGGTTATTTAATTAAGAAATGTCAGGAGGATAATTATTTAAGTTAATGTTTGGTTTTAATTTATTTAACTTAGAAATAGCAGCAGTCAAGATTATGTACGACCCCTTTTCTATAGTCACTTTTCCTTCATTTTTTATTTTTATTTTATATTTATCGTTGTGTTGTGTTCCCACTTCTTTATCCTACTCTCCTCTTTGTCCAAGGTTTGATTTAGCTTTGTTGTTTTCACCCCTTCCTTGTGTGTGTATGAGAGGTGTGACACTTCCACAACAATAACAACACCTCCCACCCAGTATTGCCACATCAAAGTTGCTATCTTGCTAAGACCCCCCCCCCAAAAAAAAAAAAAAAAAAAAAAAAACACACACACACAAAAAAACAATGCTACTTGACTGCATAGAAAAAAGCGCTATATTTATAACTCGTTCAGATTGACCCAGCATCAAATAATAGGTACATATGCATATATTTGATAGTTTGGTACTACAATATGACCACAGCACAATTGTAAAGTTGCTAAAACTACAAAAACATTGCTAATTGACTTTACAGCAAAACGCGCTATATCGACATAACTCGCACTGTCTGGCACCCCTCAAAAAGTAGATAGATATACATATTTGAAAGTTAGGTACATCAGATGGTGTCCACCTGGTGAACAAGCCTTCGTCTTTTCTATCCTCAACGACCTAGAGCAGTTAATTCAGTACCCTACCCGTATTCCAGACCGCCTTGGAGATCTGGCAGCCCAATATTCTTGATTTATTCCTAACCTCTCATCCTTCTGCTTATACTGTTGAACTTTTCTCTCCTTTGGGCTCCTCCGATCACAATCTTATTTCAGTATCCTGTCATATCGCTCCAATAAAACCTTTAGACCCTCCCAGGAAGCGGCGTCTGTTGCATTACAGCGCTGCCAACTGGGATGATCTGAGGCAATACTTTCATGATTTCCCATGGAATGATTTTTGCTTTCGTGGCCGGGGTTCCTCTGAGTGTGCTGTACGCATCACAGAGGTGATCCTCTCGGGCATGGAGGCATACATTCCATATTCTTTCCCTCTTACTAATTCACGAAACTCTTGGTTTAATCACGCTTGTTCTACTGCTGTCCACAACAAGGAGGAAGCTTTCAGACGGTACCGACGCCTTCAAACTGATGAATCTCGTGCTCTGTATATTTCTGCCCGGAATCGTGCCAAATCTGCTGTTCTCCGACTAGCCAAAAAATCCTTCATCCGTGCCAAGTGCAATGATCTGTCCAACTCTTCCACCTCTCGTTCTTTCTGGCATCTAGCCAAAAATCTCTCCAGTAACTTTACTTCTTCCTCTTTCCCTCCTCTCATCCTTCCTGATGGAAATGTTGCCATCTCGATCTTCACCTGATAAAGCTGAACTCTTCTCTCAAACCTTTGCCTTTAACTCCACACTGGACGATTCCGGCTCTATTCCTCCAACTCCGCCCCCCTTTGACTTACTTATGCCCGTCATCAGAATCTCTTTAAAGGAAGTATTTTCTGCCCTCTCTGGCCTTAACACTCGGAAGGCGTACGGGCCTGATGGGATTCCTCCTGTTGTTCTCAAGAACTGTGCTTCTGTATTGACACCCTGCCTAGGCAAACTGTTCCGTCTATGTCTATCATCTAACACTTTTCCTTCTAGCTGGAAGTTTGCTCTGATCCAACCTGTTCCGAAGAAAGGTGAGCGCTCCCAACCCTCCAACTATCGCCCCATTGCTTTGACCTCATGTCTATCTAAAGTCTCGAATCTGTTCTTAACTCCAAAATTCATAAGCTCCTTATTTGTCACGACCTTCTTTCAGATCGTCAGTATGGTTTCCGTCAAGGACGCTCTACTGGCGATCTTCTATCCCTCCTTTCTGATTCATGGTCATCCTCTTTTCGGAACTTTGGTGAAACTTTTACTGTTGCCCTCGACATATACAAAGCTTTTGATAGAGTCTGGCACAAAGCTTTAATCTCCAAACTGCCCTCATTCGGTTTCTATCCCTCTCTCTGCACCTTTATCTCTGATTTCCTTTCTGGCCGTTCTATAGCTGCTGTTGTAGACGGTCACTGTTCTTCTTCCAAGTCTATTAATAGTGGTGTTCCTCAGGGTTCTGTTAAATCACCCACCCTCTTTCTCCTGTTCATTAATGACCTTCTTACCTGTACCTCTTCCCCTATCCACTCCTATGCTGATGATTCCACCCTACACTACTCCACTCACTATGACAACCGTCCATCCCAGCAGCTCCTCTCCACATCACGTGATGATCTTTTCCTCATCTCTAACTGGGGCAGAGAGAACCTTGTTGTTTTTAATGCCTCTAAAACACAGTTCCTTCATCTTTCGACTCGTACTAATCTTCCTGATGACTATCCCCTCTCCTTCAATGACACACAACTTAACCTTTCCCCTTCTCTTAATATTCTTGGAGTCTCTTTCTCTCATAATCTCTCTTGGAGAGATCACATTACTTCTCTTGCTAAAACCGCCTCAAAGAAGTTAGGTGTGCTGCGCAGATTCCGTGATTATTTCACCCCCTCGCAGTTGCTGTCTCTGTACAGGGGTCTCATCCGTCCTTGTATGGAGTATGGCTCTCATGTGTGGGGTGGTTCAACATTTACAACACTCCTGGACAAGGTGGAATCAAAGGCGTTTCGTCTCATCAACTCTCCTCCTCTTACTGATTCACTACAACCTCTCTCTCTTCGCCACAATGTTGCATTACTTTCTCTCTTCTATCGCTACTACACTGGACATTGCTCTTCTGAACTCTCTCAAAGTATGCTTCCTCCCCTCAGGAGAGCATGCAACACTCGTCAAGCCTCTCGTTCTCACCCCTTTTCTGTCCAACTTCCTAATGGAAGAGTTAACCGGTACTCTCAGTCTTTCATATACACAACTGGTCAACTCTGGAACACTGTACCTTCATCCATCTTTCCACCTTACTACGACTTATATTCCTTCAAACGCAATGTGTCTAGGCATCTCGAACGAAATTGGACATGATTTTGGACACTCTGACTAAACCTACGCAGATGGGGACAGTGAGCGGGCCTGTGGCCTTTAGTCCCCATCTTTTTTAATATAGAAAAAAAAAAAAAAAAAAAAAATCTCCCTGGGATGTGCTTCGGTAGCCCGGTGTAGCAGTAGCAAGTGTAACCCACAGAGCTATACACATAGAGCGATCGACCCTGTGTTATTAGATAGGGGAGGAGTGTCACCAGCCAGCCTGCTCGGCGGCCATTTTGAAATGCCCTTTGGCGCGCGCTTTGAACTCCCGTACGTACTTGTATAGTATGTTTCTATCCACAGTTATTGACATTTCCCTGATTTGTAAAGCATTGTATCTTGTTATCTAATTATGCAGGTTTTGTTAAATCAATTAACAAGGCTAAGATAATGTCCATACGGAAAATTATGCAAAGAAATTAAACTTAAACTTAAATACTTTTCCCTAGCTTCATTTGGCAGTGGTGGCTGGTGGTGTGGTTGGTATGACCAATGTCACTTATAGTGACATAAGTGACATTGGGTATGACTATGGCGTCAGATGGTAAGAGTCCGGGTTCAATCAATCCCAGCTGGGATAGTATTATTTTTACACAAACTATTTTTTTACTATTTTCACAGTTCCCGGTAGTCTTCCCCCAGTTAGGTCCCGGTAGTCTATCCCCAGTTAGGTCCCGGTAGTCTGCCCCCAGTTAGGTCCCGGTAGTCTGCCCCCAGTTAGGTCCCGGTAGTCTGTCCCCAGTTAGGTCTCGGTAGTCTACCCCCAGTTAGGTCCCGGTAGTCTGCCCCCAGTTAGGTCCCGGTAGTCTGTCCCCAGTTAGGTCCCGGTAGTCTGCCCCCAGTTAGGTCCCGGTAGTCTGCCCCCAGTTAGGTCCCGGTAGTTTGCTCCCAGTTAGGTCCCGGTAGTTTGCCCCCAGTTAGGTCCAGGTAGTCTGCCCCCAGTTAGGTCCCGGTAGTCTGCCCCTAGTTAGGTTAGGTTAGATTACGTAGGTTTTGTTTTGTTAGGGAGTAACTTTGTCATGACGTCATGACTAGGGCCTGCGGCGAAGCCCTCCCTATAGGGCCAGCCGTCATCCCCTCCTTTATTTTAATTTGTTTCTTCCACTGCGACTAGACTCACTAGAGCGTACCGAAAGTCTGCCCCGGGAGAACATCAACAACAACAACAACTAGCTATAATAATTAGACACATACACATTACTGAATTACGATTAGGGGTATCTAATAAAATTTTTAATTATCCTATTCAATGGCCAAAAAACACGACATAAATAGCAGAGATATAAGTATAAATAAAAGTAGTAATGGTTATGGCCAACAGAGGGCAGCAAGATTGAAAAAGTGTAAACAGCAGCAGTGAGTCATCTTCACAGTGTTGCCAGATGCAATGAAATTTCTCTGTTCTGGTTTAGGGTATTTTTAAGTCCACACAGGGAAAATATATAAATATTGTTGAAGATTAAACAGGGAAATTTCTACCAGACGAAATACTAAAAAGATCGTCAATGATCAGGAGTACTTTAAGGTCCATTCACACATATCCGTGCCATGTCTGCTGCTCAGTGCGGGAAGATACAGAGGAGAAGAAGAAGAAAGTCATGACGAAAAGAAGGTAGGAAAAAGAATAAAAAGAGACGAACGAGAAAGAGGTTTGCCGAAGAACTGGGATAATTAGAAGGGTCTAAATAAGTGGGTAATGAAGGTAGCAAAACTGTACGTAATAACACAATTTTTTTAATATTTACCAAAATAACTTCCTCCCACGATACCCCTCACGTAGCCGTACCTTTTCTCTAGATTTAGGAAAAAATCTCACAAAGTGGCAACATTGTATGTGTGAATTTACCTTTAACAAGAATATTGAGGTAAATAGGGAAATTCTTATGTTTAAGTTTGGGAAATTTTGTCAAGTAGACCTGACAAGTTGGCAACATTGCATCATCACAGCCTTTGTCAACACCAACACCACCTGCAACTACATTTAGGTGAATAATGCATCAATTTTACATGTTGGGGGATATTTATGACCACGAGGGGGAGGCTGTGGTAGGAAGCAACAATAATGGGGCATTTGGGTGGATATGAAGACTGATAAATGTGGTTAAATATAATCTTAAGGAAAACTGTCGCACCCTCGAGTCATTTTGTTAGAATAAAATGTATCAATTTTTATAATTCACGGTTCGAGTGTGATTAATTCTTCATTATTTCATTGTTACGAGTATAAAGCTTATGTTGTTTAATATATATTGTTTACATTTTCCCTCATTATGTACGTAAGATTGGAATAATGTGTTTGTTTGTTGGTGTGAAGCTTGAGCACATGCCAAGCTCATAATGTTTACTTGGCACGCATGGCCTTGTACATTATTGGATTTTTTACGTATATCTATATTAATTAACCACATACACTTTATATTATCTGACGTGCAAAATACTAACTTTGGGTTTAAAGGGAAATTATGAGAACTTGCTCAAATATATACTTCCTGATACACTTTTACACTTGTTATAGATTGTCTTACTCAAGAGTTGGAGTGGTATTATTAAATGTCTTCGAGGAAAAGGCGTTTCATCGCTAAATCCGCATTGCAGAGTAATGGGAACTGATCGAGGAAGAGAACTTTTTATAGTTGAAGAGGTTTAATAATACCATCCCTGGTCTCGTCATGTTTTGTCTGGTAAATGAGGTTCCGATATGTGGGACATATGCAAGAACATTCGTAATGTTGACGATGGCGTGGTACTGGTACGACGGCTCTATTGATTTTCTATGGATCCACGCCATCGTATGCACCACGAACGTTCTTGAATATAGCCTTGTGACTATCTGTCCAGCTAATTTCTAAAACCACTGTATTTACTTGAATAATTATTTTGGAAGGTTTTTACCAAGTTATATGATTTATATCCAAATCTGAGTCATGTCTAAATTTTTGTTTACCTTCATACTCTACTGTAACATTTTTAAACTGAGCCATTTTTATTTTCAGTCATCCTTCTTTGTAATAAAAATGGGCACAGATGAGTTACCCACTAGTGATTAAACCATCTCACACGTAAATGAATCTTGCAATTACTTGCATAGGGTTTTATTCTTGGGTATGGTAACTTGTTCATATATAATTTACATGGCATTTTGTAATTGTTAGGGTAAAATACATACCTTACCTAAAATACTGTACATTTCAATACTTGGATATTATAGACATACCTTACCAGTAGATGGGGTATTCAATGTATGTATATCTTACTGTATAGTACCGTATATGGTATATGCAAGTGACATTTTGCAAAGAGTAACTGGATTAGAGAAAAGGAGAGGGGGGGAAAAGATTACAGTACTGGTCTATGTGTTACTTGTAGAGCTTCTTTGGTGTAGGCTGGGGGAGTAAAGGCCAGGGTGGTTTGCTGTTACCAGTGTGTTTGTGTGTGAGCATGAAAGGCTTCAAGAGGACCTCTCTAACTGGCTGGATATAAAAAATTTTGGTTTGTAAATTGAAGATGTATTGTACCATAGTATGAAGTTACTTTTAAACTGATTGAAAGGACATTGCTTACTGTGTAATGATAGGTAAATAACATGTTTGTTCAGCCTATTTATATATGAGTTTCAAACAGCATAGAAAGAGATCATTAGAGGGTAAATGTGTATTTTATCACTTTTGTAACAATAGTAGTATAGTAGTTGCTGTTGCTGTATATTTACATGTACTGTACTGTAGTGTAAAGTATATACCGGTAATCACTACATTTATTGTTTTTAAACTTTGATATGCTATGGAAACTAGTTTAGTGTGTTTCGTTCTTGATAATCGGTGTTACCGGTAAGTATTTTGTTTGGACATGAGCAGCTATATTATCACATGGAATTGTGGCAAACAATCATAAATAACAATATCTGTTACAGACACTCGTGATCAATAACAGATATAATGTTCCTCTGCTTGCTGGAAGAGTATTCTTGTTTTATATTGTACTGTATTTGCAAAGGTCCGTTTTTGCCTAGGTTCTTGCAGTTTATTCATATGTTTTATTAATTTCAGAGAGCTAAATGATGAGAGACCAAGTGTATCAACCGACTACCACCACTCTAACCTTTGATCGCAACAAAACATGGCTGCCGTCCTTCCTGGGACAGGGTACCTTCGGAAGCTGGTGGTCACGCACACTCATCCTCATCCTGTCTGTCATGTTTGCTGTTATGGGACTGGTAAGTGACAATAGATACTGAATACCATCTCCCCGTAGGAGAAGTATTTCCTGTGGTGATGTGGGTAGTACTTTAAGGGTTTTGGCACCCCTTCGGCCCCAGCCAAATCTTTTCAGTTCTTCAACTGTCCCTCTGTTCCTTCTACTTCCTTGGTGCTTGCTGTCCCACCTCTCTATCACCTCTTCCCACTGGTGAGGGCTGGTTCTATCTAGATATGAGGAATTTGGCATTCTCTACCACACCCTGGCATGTTCTGTCTGTCTCTCATACTATTTCTCATTCCTTTTGGGTAGCTGGTGAGATCGCTTGATTGGGTGGCACAAGGGAGGCTACTGTTGATGGGTTTGTTGGCTTGGGGCATGTACCCCCAAGCCAACAAGAAACAGATCTCACTATCTCCCTGGTTCCCTTTTGGGGACCCAAGAAGTAGCTTACTTCTACCTGAGGATTCAATTGAGGGAAAATGTAGGGAAAAATAGACTTTCGTTTAAACTCAAAGAGCTAACAGATAAGGTTGGTGCCAATGCATCATGGAGTTTGCAGCTTTCTGTAATAGTGCTGACAAAAAAGTTTTTTGTCCTTAATGGATAATAGATTCCTTTATTACACCCAATAAGTGATATGATGATAAGTTTAGATTTAGCTGTGAGAGGCTACAGATGCATACTCCATCATTCTATGCTATGGATATTTGTCAGTTTCAATGGTTTAAGGACATAGGCCTCTGTATCTTGAATTTAAATTTACTGTACTAATGAGAACATGTAATGGGCATTTTGCCATTCCTTGGTCCCAACATTTGCAAGGGAAGTAAACAGACTACCTAATCTGAATGTTTATGTTTTTCCAGGTAATGATAATTGTTGGAGCCACATCTTACCAGTCACTTGAGGATGGATCAGTGAAGGAAATAAATAGCACAGCATATATCATCATCCTTTGTTTGGGTATCATTCTCGAGATAGCTGCCATCTTTGCTATTATTTTCTACATGAGGTGAGACATTATGGTATAGGACTATATGGTGTAAAGTTCATCTCGCATGTCACAGAATTTCATGCCCCTGCTAAGTGAATGACGAGTTTTATGCTTTGTTAAATCCTTGAAGTTCAGTAAAAATCTGTGAATCTCAAAGTAACAATATTATATATAGGTGGGTTTGCAGTGCATGGCTTACATTTGAGGTAATGGTGCAATGTGATGTCATTTTGTTGTATGGTATACCCCTTTTATCAGTATTATATTGCTTTATTTACCAGTATACACTCTGTTTCCTCTTTCAGAACTATGGGCTACTACATGCCCTGTTGTCCTGGCAAAATTGCGCGCATCCGAAAACGACTGCATCAGAATCAAATGATGGTAAACGGCCAGGTAATAAACAAAGTTAATTCTCACACAATTTATATCATTCTGTTAATATTCATATACAGTAGTGTAGTACATGGCATTGGCTTGCTAAAAATGGTGTGTAAGACATATTCTTCAGTAATTTGTTCTCTTTCAAAAGCACAATTTTTTTCCAATTTTGTCACTAGTGCTATGCTTTATTGTACTTCGGACTTGGAATCCCACATATATTATTAGTTGTAGAAAGAACTGTGGGCATGTATATTGGTCTCTTACAGTGTTTTTTCAGTGTAGGGAAGTGGCGTCCCCATTGCCTACCATTCTTGTGATGATGCAGTCAGCCTCGTATCCCCTATGATACAAGGGAAAAGTGAGGGTTGGGGACTCTGCTCTCTAACAATGACCCCACCAAAGGTCTAAATAGCCTCGGAGCTGGATCCCTTGTCTGTCGGGGGTCTTGCACTGTTGCTAGAGCCTCCCAACCCCTTGAAAAAAGGGAAATGGGGTACCGGTATTGACGATGATAATGATGTTTTTGTTTTTTTCTGTGCATTAGTTGGTGAATGCAGGAGAACCAGTGTCTGCCCAGTACTGCCCACCCACCCAGCCTGGTGTTGGAAATACACCACCTCCACCATATACTGATGTATCAGAGGAGCAGAGACTTATGGAAGAAAAGGCAGACCTAGGGTAAGCACAGTAATACAGAATGGTGATGTTATACATTTTGTATGTGAAGAGTTGTAATTACACTCGACCCTTGATTTAACTGACTAAAAGGGGGTAAACCTTGTCCTTTACAGGAAAATCCGTTTAATAGGGGTCTGTTAAATTGAGGGTCGAGTGTATACCTATATTTTCATGTAGATCTTGTAGTGTTCGATACAGTACTGCAAAGGGACATACTGTACTGTACCACAGCTGTGGCATGATGAGCTGGATTCCTCTTTTTATCCTAGATATTGGTTACAAGATTCATAGTTTTCTTTTACATAGAAATAGCTATCGACTATCATCTGTAACTCATCTTTTGAATATTCTTCTTATTACAACATGACACATAACATTACATACTGTCTCCTTTTTGTAGTTTGATTTTTAATTTTCCTAGCCACAATCACATAATCGTTCTCATCCCAGTAGCTTATGTACAGTATCCCTAATTTTGATTACATATGGTCCAGTGGTATTTAGATTTGTCATACTTAATGATACTAAAGTTGAAGTTGATATAATAGTATATGATTCCCCAGCACAAGTATTCATGATTTTTTTTTAGGAATTGTTGCAAGTACTGTACCTTTCTCTAAAACCCTACAGCAACGACGACACAGAGCGCATTCTTGAGGAAGATCCCCGTATTGTGCTGACTCCCCTCAAGCCCCATGAGGAGTGTTAGACCCTTCACCCAACTACTCACTTGGTAGACACCCTCCCTCTCCACAGGTAATGTAGTGCCCCTTGTAGTATTAATATTTACCATTGTATTGATGCCAGTTCATTGACTGGAAGGAAAATACTAATGTTAGCCCAATAGCTAGAGTTGTATGCCACCAGAAATACAGAGGAATGGATAAATGTTCTCCTATGAAATGATAATGGTGAAATATTACTCCAACAGGGTGTAGTGGCCTGACACAAGGTTAATAGGTTATTTATGGGAGGGCAGCCAACACATTCTCATTGGTGACATTACATGCAAAGAACTTCCTGGCTACCTCAGAGAGCAGCAAACTGGGGCAGGATTATCGGGCACAAGACTCCAGCCAAGCACTTTCCCCACTAGACCATTTAAAAAATATATAGATAATTTTACAATGAAATAGATGATATATATAAAGTCTCTGTAGAATATATTGTCTTTTTTAGGTCATTCTGGTCTCTGAATTGCTTGTTGGAGAGAGGCTTGCTGGTTCAGTCCGACTCCCTGGCCCCACTTGCATCTGCTGACCCTCTCACACCCAGCCTGGAAGGAGGCTCTGCTTGGGATATAAACACATAAGAGGATCTCACACATGCATATTTTGCTTCATCCTCTTGTCAAATTAATGTTTCTTTAATCCTTTAACCTGTGTATGGTTCTTGAAGGACACCTGTGAATCTGAACAGAGCAAATTTGACATACGAGGATGAGGAGATGATGCTTGTGTGAGAGACCCTTAATGTTGGCTAGGGATGCAGACACTGATGACAACAACATGGCAACTCTCATTCCTTGTATGTAAGACTTGATGTTTAAGCCAAAGGACATGAAAAATCCATAGTTTTACGAGTAAAACACATATTTAATGTCTGGTTATTGCTTTTCTGAAAGTTTAACCAATGTAAAATATATATACAGAGGGGACATGAGTGATGTATGTTTTTCTATAATGCATATACATTCACTGATAGTCATGTATATATATTGAGTTTTTATGTATATTTATATATTTACTTTTTGTATGTATAAAAGGTACCTCTCGTTTTACATTAGCTTCATTTGGATGTTTTCAAATTAACATGAGGTTTTGTTCACAATAACATGCATAAGTTGCTATAATTTTTTCTCGTTTTGTCCCATTTTTTAACTTTTTTACTCTATAATACATATATACATGCATGCATACATACATTTTTTTCCTCATTTTTCATTTGTATTCAACTTCTTCAGGAAAGTAATACTTGTGTAAATGGAGAAGTACCTTATATATATCTTTCTCTTTGCTGTGACTGCTTTTTTATATTGGTTTGTCCATTAACAATTGAAGATTACTATTTAATCATGGTAATTAGTAATTAGGAGAGTTTTGTAGTTAATTCAATAGATCATTTTAATATTATCATGTGGATACAATAATTTTAATTTCCATTAATATAGAATGAATGGAGTACAAACTAAAAAAGTAATGAACATTCCTGTGTTGTGCTGTGCAATACAGTATTACTTCTCTGGGTTCCTTTACTTCCTTATATAAAAATTAAAATAACGCAAATTACTAAACTTGGCTAGTTTGCCCTCTCTTGCCTCTCATAGCACCCATGAACTCTGAGTGGAGGAAAACGCTTTTCAGCATTCCATTTGTGATACAGTTATCCAACCATGACAAAACATTAATGCATGGTTCAAAGACCTCTTCTCTGTGTAGGCTTTTCCTTTGTGTTAAGGTGATGTTACTAAAATAGATACAGTAAAGGCTCAGTTGGTACCTCTCCCACAAGGGCCACTCACCACTGTTTATCCTCTGTTGCAAAGATATAAACTAAACTATAATTAACTTCTGTTAGAAATTATACAAACATGTTCCATTTTATCCCTGTAAGGGTTGTAGGTCCCTGAGACTAGGCTACCTTAACAAGGTTACCCGCTTGGTTCATGTTGCAGGCGTCCAATGACTGGCTCCCACTTTCTCCCCGATTTTCCTCTATATTTAATTGCTCATACTAGAGTTTTCCTGAATTCTTGTCCCTGTGATCACCTCTGCCTGCAAGACTTACTTTGTGACTCACCGGACATTTCAATTGCTCAAATAACTACTTTTCTTCATGGTGTGGGGGTCCTCTTTATAGCTTTATGTTATTTTTAATTTTACCTTTAGGTTTTCTCACATCTTTCATCATTGTAACTTTATGTCTTTGTTGTTGGACATTAGAATCTATTAACTGAGTTGCTTTAGTAAGAATGGTTTGACAGTGCTGAGTGGTGCTTCTGGAACTGGAGCCAACTGAAATGATAGACAAGTTTCATTCACCATAGAAAAACTTCCCTTAGTTATTTGTATGGATGAAAAGATGGCTCTGTAACTCCCTCATTATTTGATTATGTATGTATCTATAAGGTTTGATAACATCACCAGTAATGATTTTGTATTAGGTTTGAGTCATTATAGGTAATGCTGACTAGCAATAGTTACTACTGTTTTTTTGTAATTCAAACTTATAGCATGAATTTGGTCATGTAGAAAGATATTTCTCATAAATTGATATTGGTAAAGTATAAATGAATGTAGTACACACTGTAGTACTGTATAGATTTATCAATATCTTTAATTTATGGAAGTTCCTTGCTAGGAAAAAGAGTGCAATGATTTTTTTTAGTTGGCATATCCCATGACAGAAGTGATTATCCATATAAATATAGTACTTTCACTGCTGTGTAAGCCTTTAATTGTGATGTGATAGTTTTGACCACATATTTTCCCTTTATTTCTTGAATGTGCAAGCAATCCAGTATATTTTAAGGGGGTAAAGATACCATGGTTTATACCCCTCTAAGATTTATTTTTTTGATTAATGCATTTTTGGTTGTTACACATGCAAAGTGTGTAAAGTACTTGAAGTTGTTTATATTTGTATTTCATTATAATTATTGCTGATTGATTGTTAGTCAATGTGTAACTAAATTTTATTCTGGAGAAGTATTGAATTCCAAACCTTATCAATTTTTTTTCTATTTTTAGTAAGATGTAGTGAACGCTTCTGAGAGTGTGACTGATGCCTCTGTCATGCTTAAATTTCATGGCATACCTTTACCCGTATGTCACTGTGAACATTTTAGAAATAATGAAGGCATTACTCATTTCCAGAAGCTGTTCCACAACCAAGTCTCAAAGACACATTCAACCGTCCAATAAATTACTATATTGTGATTGTCACCCACTGGTGCTCATGGTAGTCAATCCATAGCTAAAGTTTCATGAAGATACTAGATAGTCAATTAAAAGTAGATTCTTTTGTTGGTAAATTGGAAGGTCTCCAATTTCTCCAAACTATACCACAAAACAGATCACCTGTGAGTGTAGCCTTCAGGGTGTCTGTTTTCTGGTATAGTTTGGAGGAATCAGTGGCCTTCCAATTTATCAACATGAGAATCTCCCCTTAAGTGTACGTTGCAAGATCCTGCCATTTACTCATGATTTTCCAATAAAGAAAGAAGGTAATGTACAAACTATGTATACACTCAGGCTTATAAAAAATAAATTATTACTCCATCAAAACAGAAAATAAACCAGTGATGATATTGACTACCTCATTGTGAGAATGATTTTTAAGTTTTCGCAGAACGTTACAATAGGAATCTATATTTTAGTGTCGTGACAATACCCAAATTAATTTTTTGAAGTTTTGACAGTACAGTGTAATCCTCGTATGATATATTGAGGCCCTAGATTCCAATTCATAATCCTGTAGTAACCTAGTTTTATTTATGATTTGGAAAAAATATATTATCTTCACACTTGATGTAAACAAGCTGGATTTACTTTGTGAAAGAAAAATCCTGTCTTTTTTGTTGGAGCAGTAGTGATCATTATATGTTTTAATATGAAGTTTTCATTTAGCTTCTTGAACTTGAGAATGTATTAGAGTATGATAATTATTATAGTTAGATACAATAAGAATGATTTTCTATTCTAAGTTGCAAGATGTGTCCATCAAACATAATTGCTTAATGTTCAATTGCTTTCTTTTTCCATAGGGATATTCCACTACTGGTATTGTGGTCTGTGTCAATAATTTCTTATCTGTGGTGAAACCTTCATAATACAGTGATTGGTGAAAGGTATGTTCCATATCAGTAATATTTAATGTTGCTTAATATTTTGTGTAAAGTTAGAATTATTATATGTGAAAGTTAGTGATCATTGTGAAAAGTGTAATACTATTGTTTATGAGAATTTTTGTCTACTACAAGTACAGTCGCTGCACATAATACTTGACCAGACTTCCCCTTACACCCTGATCAAGGACTATGTGCCGTGACTGTACAGTATAATATTCTTCCTTTGCCTTTTTATGCCTGCCTCATCGTGTGCACAAAGAAATATCAAAGTTTACTGAGCATTGTCATTGTCATCATCACTATTTTTTTTACTCACTCTACAGTACTTCTGAATGCAATTTATTACCTTTACCTGTACATCGCTTGTACGCATTGCTTCTCCATCGTTTTGTGTTACCCTATTGGTATAGCAGATCAGTTTATCCATTTCATTACCTGCATAATTATGAAATATATAGTGTGCAGGTGACTGTAGAAGTTTGTCCATTGCCAAGGTGAAGGATATGAGTCAGGTGATCTGGGAGCAATAGGAGATGATTGATATTGTACATATTCTTAACTGATGATGATTGATAACATTGTATAGCAATATGTTTACAGTATATTATATACTTTTTCATTTTATTGATATATAGAATGAAAATTTGAGACCAACTTCAGTCACTTTTGATTTTTATATGAATATTAAACAAGGCAATAAAATTCTTATGTGAATATAAGTTGATTATGAATTAAGAGTTAAATTGTGTATCATATTGTAGTTAAGAGAAGTAAGCTGTAGCCATTCTGATCTTTCTCTCTGTGTCTCAAGTCATGAGATTTAGGATCGTGATAGTATTTGTCATATTCATCATACTAGGATAAAGAAGGAAATTAATGCATGCACTAAAGCAGTCTTAATTAATGAACTTTAAATATTAAGTTCGGTTGGAGAAGTGGAGGGTCTGTCTTATCTGAAATTTCAAAGAATATTGATATCCAGTCAATTTGATGTTACGATGCTGGATGGAGCTGAGTATCTGAGGAGGTTTTGTTGTTTTATCATTAAAAAATAAGAATCTCGGAAGTAGAATACTGAAGTTGTTGAGTGGGATTTCCTTTGGTGTGTTCTTTATGTAGTAAGATGTTTTGCACCAATACCTGATAAAAATCCAGCACATTCTAAAAATTGTGCAGTTTTTGAAAAGCTGATGTTTAGGCTCTATTGTTAATGTTTTTCAGTCATCTCAGTGCATTATATGATATTGAATTTATTTTTAAATATAAAGTTGTAAACTTGGAATGCATAACTTTCTAAGTGATAACATATTGTTCAACTGTTAAATCTCTTTAAAGGTTCTATATGTCAGATAGATTTTTTGCTGAATGCAATATATTGTATTTACGACTTAATTCCAGTGATGTAGATGCTTTCCATAGACTGATGTGAATAATCTTTTTTGGCATATGGTTAGCATGGAAGTATAGGGTCTTTTTTTTTTAAGGATCTGGAAGTGAAGTATATTAAGGGTTTTGAGTGTGATAAGCATATCAGGCCAGACTGATGGGCATATATGATATTAATTAAGGGCTCTCAAGTTTTATTATATTTTCAGGAGAAGAATAGATATTGTTAACAAACAATGAATATGGAACAATAAATCCAGGTTCAACATATTCAATACCCAATCTATTATACATATGACTGAAGAAAATAAAAGCACATGAAGATAAAGTATTTTTCTATATCTTTATTTGAAAGCTTAAACTGTGTTGCATTGTTAAGAAATTTATTTGATGATTTTGCTTATAAGTCCTCTTGGTGAGGGATTGTGCCTTGTCTTAGGTGAGAATCTTGACTAAATTTTACATGTTATGAACTACTGCTTACTGGTAGTCTTAGACCTAGATGTTAGAACCAGACTTGGGCTAGAAACGTGACATAAGTTGAAAATAAAAAATAAGCTTTACCCATGAAGATTTTGAAGAAATTAAATGTGCTAACAAAAGTCTAAGGAAATGCAAGTCTTCTGTTTCCTTCTAACATGATATTGTATAGCCACTGGAAAAATCACACATATGGATGAAACACGATCAAGAAGTTTGTCAAATAGAGTAGTTTTGTAGTTAATTGTGGTCCAGGTCTCTTTCTAGCATATGGGTAAATGTCTCATATTTCATAATTTAATCAAGTTTGCTCTAGATGGTGGTAGTTGTTTTATATATACACTTGTACTTCACTGAATGCTGCACACATTACCATACCACTCGGTCTTTTTATCAATGATTCTGTAAAGAGAGTGTCACATGAGCACAATTTTAACTGTCCTTTGGTGACGTGATGGCTTCAGTCATCCTTCAACTTGTTCTTAGTCTCTTTTCTACGTTTCCACCTGGATGTTGCCGACAGTTTTTATTTTTTGCTCTAAAGTGTTCTTTTGGGACTGCAGAATAACTGCAAATATGATAGAGAGAGGAAGATAAGACAGCAAAGGGTGGCGGTGCTCATGTGATACACACTTTTAGTACAGACATGTATTTTGTCTTTCATGCACTTCATCTGGAAGTCAAGTGTAAGCTTCAAGTCGTGTGTCTGACAATATCTCCGTTTTGCAAATGTTTGTTGATGTCCTGCCAGTTACGTGTAAGCCAAGTCAATAATATCCATATTGTATGCAATGAACCTTTATACAGGTAGAAGTGTCTTATTACCATCATTCCTGAAAAGTGTCCTATTCTTAATAAGAGACGACATGATGTTTTAACAGCAAGAAGAATAACAATCTTTAAAGTCAGACTGAAGAAGTGTAGTATGTGGAACAATGGGTAGTGTGAGTAATAGATCATGTTGCTGCACCAGTATAATAATATGGCTAAGTATTGTATGTTATAATATGCTACAACATGCTATGATTTTACCATCTTTATTTTTCTCGAGTATATTTTCTGATGCCTTGGTACTTCCTCTAAATATTATTATTGTCCCCAATTTGTAGCATGCAACTAAGCATTACTGTAGGGTGTTTGAAGTGAGATAATGTATGTTTTGTGTATTCTGTAGGGTATAATAGTCTTGGAAGTTATAAACAAGTAATACAGTACTATGCTCGCTGTACAGTTGCCCTGACTTCCAAGTGATACATCAAGCATTTTTAATCAAGCCTTTACAAAAAAATGTCCTGCTAAAGGATTCATTTGTAACAGAAGACCATATGCAAGAATGTTCATAGTGTTGACAATGGCGCGGTAATGGTACGATGACACCCATGAGACAATTCAGAGCCATTGTACAGGTACCTTGCCATCATCAACACCATGGATATTCTTGCATACGGCCATCAGCATCCGAGTACACTGTCCCTAAATTTGCCTATGTCCCTTACTTTCTAAACACTTAAAAAAAAAATCGTGCATCACTTGTTACTAGGTTCACAACAGAGAGAGAGAGAAAATTGACGATTCAAACTGTACTGGAGGAAGTGAGGGCTGTTGTGCTGTACAAATAGATATTTGAGAAACACAAAACTTGGCTTCTGGCTGTAAAATGTTGCTTGTGTATTGTGCACTACTGTATCATCCATTCCTTGCTGTCTCTGTATAATGTATGCATATATATTCATAGGCATCTGAGACTAAATGAAATTGATTACATGCAAGTAATTTTTGCAGCAGGGTATATGTAAATTTAGACTTCAAAGAAAGCTTATCAATGCACTGACATGGACATTAATTTCTAAGCCATTCTAACATCTTCAATCGGTTAAAGAGATCATAGAGTTAAGAGTTGGACTTTTCATGGTACTGAATTTGGTAAGACTGTGCCAAGCTGAGACCTCTGTGATTATCTTTGCAGGTTGATGTAATTGGTGTCATATCTGTATGTTATTGACTAAACAAAATTAATTTTATTATAATGGGCATAATGCATGTCACTGTACTGGACTTTCATAGGTAAGGACCTGAGTAAAGTAATACAATCTAGTAGTGTGGATTAAAGGTATTGTCCCTGACTCATTATACAGTAGGTCCTACCTCTCTCAGGCCTCAGAATGTTGGTGAAGTTTTTTTTCTTATAAATTATTTTTTTCCAGCCACTATCTCTTTTAATTCAAGCATTCCTACTCCTCAATAAATGCAATGCAGAGTTGAAAACTACTACATTGAATGTGATTTTGAAAAATAAATGTTGAGCTGCATTTCTCTATCTCTTTCCTACATACTGTAGCCTACATGTTAACTGATACCTGTGCTCTTGGTAACATTGTATAACTCTATTTCATTGGATGCTAGCAGGCTGTGAATAGTATTGCATAATTTATTTTAAGAATATTTGGGCAATAAGACAAGGTTGGCTATGGCACTAAGATGTTTGTTCAATAGGCTCGTAAGCTTATCCTTGATAATTTAGTACCTTTGGATCTGAGCCAATTCCTTTCCTTTCTTCCACTGACCCTCCCTTACTTTATTTTTCCTTTCATGCTTGCTGGTCCTCTTTTCTGTTGTTATTTAAGGTCTTTCTGGCCTACCACAGTCTTATTTCTTCACCTCTTCATTTTTTCTTGAATTAGTATACTGTACAGTAGTACAATATTTTGCAGTGCCCTGCTGGGATATAATAATTGGGAATCATAGGTCCTACATATGTGTCCTGTACTGTACACACATCTACATCTAAGTCACTTTATTTATTCTTGAAGTACAGTACCTAACTTTTTTCTGCCACTCCCATGCTTGTCTTCATGCCAAATAATTCTTCTGAGCTTTGTTCAAGTCCTCATTGTAATACATTAATTATAATATCCCATGAACTAAATTATAACTGGGTAGCTAAAATAGTTCTAACATTCCATCTTCATGACTTATCAAATCTTCATTACTATTCACAGGATAATTGATGGAGGTATAGTGTATAAATCGAATGGAACAATATGTATTCATAAATCTTTTAATATATGAAGACCATTTGTCAGAAAGCAATGTACAGTATTACCATATCACAGTCCTATTAGGCATAAATGAATGATGAAGGTCTTTAATTTAGTATTATAACGAAGTATTATATTTTGGTACAATTTTCTCTTTAAATAACAATTATAATTGTATAATACTGAACTTAGAAATGTAATCTTGAGTGATGACCAATACAGTAGTTTTGATTATGAAATATTTTTAGCTATGTAAAAATATATATAGTAGTTACAAGTCTATACAATTGGAGATAAATAAGAAAAGTTAAGATGCAGAGAGAAGATATATAATGTTGGATGAGAAATTTAGATGAACTGAATATTGCCAGTGGGGCAGACCTTGCCAGAGGGACCAACCACGCATCCTGCAGCATCCACACCAAACTGTGTATGTACAGGTGGAGCAGGCTGTAAAAAGGAAATAGAAATGTTAATACCGTAAATGGTTCTTGCCAATTGGAATAAAGCTGTGTGAATTAATCCTAGTGGTCCTTAAGTTTTTCTTTTGTACTGTATATTACAAACAGAAACTTTGAGACAGAAGATTAGGTTTTAAACTTGTGGGTGAACTAGATATGCCCAAATGCCTTTTCTTATTGTATTCATGGCATTTGATATTAATATAGTACGATCTAATTATCAGCATCACTGCATTCCGTTTTCTTTAATTCTCTGATCCGAATCCCAAGTCATCACAGAAAACGTAATAGTGAAAGGGTCAGTGACTGTGTGTGTGTGTTGCCACGGTGAATTATTATCTCAAGTTATAGGTAAGTAGCCCCGATTTTAATTTTCTTTGCCAAATTATGAAACTGTGAATGAGATGCGGTTCCTGGTGAAGGAGAGTTAGAGACGTGAAGCATGTATAAGAGAGAAACAGTGACATGAGACGAGCAGACCATTTCATTTAGAAATTTATCAGCGGCCATTGTTCACTGCAGCCAGGATAAATATATTTCCTTACACTCTATAAAAAAATCTTCCTTCCTCTGTCTGCTGTCAGTATACTCCAGCCCTCTCCTGCAAAAGTTTTAACCTTTGTCTCACCATCGATATCTTTCTTAACTTATACATTTTTTGTTATGTTTTCATAGTATTTGGGTTGCCACTCTTACTTACTCCAACTGTTCAAGAAATGTCAGTTATATGAGCTAAACAAATTAAAACAAATCCATTCTCTTTTTCGTTTTATAATGGTCAGGATATTCTCAACTTTTAAAAGTTATGCTTCTTCTAGAATCTAGATTATATAACAGTGATGTGCTTCTTGTAACTCTTGGAAGGCGAATTTTCCATGACAAACACAGTCGTTTGGTGACAGCCCAGGCATATTTTCTGAGACTTAAGTTGTTGTTTGGGTCTTTGGGAATTGATTTTCTTTGCGTACTTGTCATCCCTTTGAGGCCAGTGCTTTTCTCCAAGGAAATTCGTTTAATCTTACTAAAAAAAAAAAAAAAAAAAAAATATATATATATATATATATATATATATATATATATATATATATATATATATATATATATATATATATATATATATATATATATATATATAAATAATGAGAGATGAAGGGTTGACATGCTTCCAATGCAACGTCATACTTAATTATAAATATTAAATTCCAAAGTCTAGGTATAACTATGTTCTATTCTAAATGAAACGTTTCTTGGAATTGGTTACCTGGAATGATGCGGGGATGGCTCTTGGCACGGAGGCAGCACGAACAGCGTTGATGGCAGCTAGGTGGGCGTGAGCGTGATTACCTAAGAAGGCCCAGGCTGGTTGGCTGAACTGGACGGGTCCCGAAGGTCCAACCATACCAGACGGACCAATGACTCCCGAGGGACCCACCAAGCCTGTCGGGCTGGGCATGGCCGAAGCCACAGCCACCAAACACAGTGCCACCTGGGTAGAAAAGGCAATCAGTCAGCTGTTATTTTGTTAGTTTACTTATATTTAGTTTTACACACACACTATTATTTGTTCGTTTCTTTGTATTCCGGCACACACACACACACACACACATACATTATTATAATATGTTCTTTTCCTCGTATTTCGGTTCACACACACACACTCTATTATATGTTCGTTTCCTTATATTTCAGTTAACTCACACACACACACCCGACCCATGCGTGAAAGTGAGCAAACATAGCCACCCATCAGGACCCCATAATTGACTTTGACCGTACTAAATAGAAAAATAATAATAAAACTAAGATGAAATATATAGAAATGATATAACATACAATAAAACGGTTCACCCATGGAGCCAGAATTATTTTGTTACTGTCTTATTCTTGTGTGTGTCATCATGTTATCATATCACTTCATACTTATAATGCTTGTAAATAAAATGCTTGAAAATATTAATGTTTGAAATTGAATAAAGCAAGCATATAATACAGCATTAGAGGCGAAGTAAAGAATTTTTAACCAGTACCTTACTGTAATGAATCTTATGAATCCTAGACGTTAATATTATAGAAGTGTGTGTATTTGACAGTCTAGAGATTACTTTGCAAAATAGGGTCATTTCTTGAAGTCAATTGCAGGGCTTTTGATTCCTCCAAACTATGCAACAAACGAGATCCCCTTTCTTGTATACCACAGTACTCTGTTTCCTGACATAATTTGGAGGATTCAGTAGTCCTCTAATTCCTCCAGATTGAAATTGACGACCCTCTCCAAGAATCTCGATTTTGATGTTGACGAGAAGTTAAAAAACTAAAAATATTTCTATTAGAATTGGAATCAACTCACCAGAACCTTCATGCTGTCAGTTGAATTGAAGTAGACGAATTGGTAGAGTTAGGAGGCATCAGTGTTGTATATATAGCCGGGGGAGTGTGACGTCACGGCCAGTACAAGCCAATCAGGGACGCAAGGCAGGGACGACGACGACGACGATTATTTTTTGTTTACCTCTTTTCTTACGGTGTGTTGGCAGGGACAAGGTGAGAAAGGGTGGCGGAAACGAGATACTGTAGTGGGCGTGGTAGAAGGGGGGGGGGAAATGTATAAGAGATGTTCTTGTTTGATGACATATAGAAGTTATGTAGCTATTTATTATTATTATTATTATTATTGACCACGAAAAAAGAAAGATGCACTAACGCCCTACGAATCAAGTTTCTGTTTTTTTAAAGTTAAAGTTGCATGGTTTTAGTTCTGGTATCTATCTCTGATGAGATACTCTCCTGAACGTCAGCCAGGCAAGCCCAACTCCCCACCATGGTGCCCAGCCATGGCAGTAGCCCCCCAGTAAACAGTTTTTAAACTCTCGGGCCTGGGCGAGGCTCGATCTGCCGACCTCACGGATGCGAGGCAGGCGCGTTACCACTGTACTAGCCAATATACACGTTTATATTAATTTATTTATACAATCATAATTTTAGACGCCACAATTATGAATCATGCTAATAAACACCTACACAATCTCATCCTCAAAGCATTTATCTATGAATTTATTTATTTATTCCTTTATCTTAGTACATCCACCTCCCCCCTCCCCCAACCCCCTCATCTCACGTCACAACTCCCCTTTCCCACCACACCCCCATGCTTGTATCCAACCTTATCCCTCTTTCACCAATATACATACACAATCTCTCTCTCTCTCTCTCTCTCTCTCTCTCTCTCTCTCTCTCTGGTACTGTATATTCCTCTTTAAGGGTAGGCTACATTAAAGCGTCTTGATTTCTCCAAAGTATACCAGGAAACAACGGGACCAGAATAACAAATATAACCTAATGGTGGTGACCTGTTGCTTGGAATAGTATGGAGGAATCAGTTGCTCCAGATTTACCAGTTTACCACCAACATTGTACTGTACTTCCCCCTTAAATAAATAGATTAATCAAATTAGGGGATGAACACAAATGATAGAAAGATCTCGAATTGTTCTCACTCATTCTCATCCTCATAATTATGCACTATGGCCTCGCCCTCCTTCCCCTCCCTGCCTGTCTCCCCATCTCTCCCCCTCCCCCTCCCCCTCCATGCCTGTCTCCCCATCTCTCCCCCTTCCCCTCCCTGCCTGTTCCCCCCTCTCCTTTACCCCCTTCCCCCCACATCTGTCTCCTTACACAAATAAAATGAATTGAAGTTAGTTGTGTTGATGAGGTGCTTGTGGGGCGGGGCGGTTTCTGGTGCAAGAGGGAGGAGATTCCGTTATCTACACACACACACACTATACTGAGATCTGACAAACACATATACACATTATACTGAGAGTTAACACACACACATACTGAGCTCTCTCTCTCTCTCTCTCTCTCTCTCTCTCTCTCTCTCTCTCTCTCTCTCCATGAGAGCTGACACAAACATACACTTCACTTCCACTCGTACCCAACCAACACTCTCTTGCCTCGTTTTTATTCCCCGCAAAAAGATGTATTTGGAGGCAGTGCCAAGGGGAGAGAGAACTGGTTTCCAAATGCAGGCAGTGTTGCGCCTTTTGTTGTCGCCTAAACCCTTGTTGTTTTTCTCATTTATAGCTCCTCTCTCCCCTATTTAAATCCTTGATTATTTTTCCTCTCTATCTCCTTCCTCGTGCAGTACACCACACACACACACACACACACGTGCAGTACACCATTGCCTCTCCAATTATACATTTTCCAATCAGTGAGCCAACATTCATTAGCATTAGAGCAATGATATTCTGTACTGTAGGTTATCTGCTCAGTGCTCACACACACACACATTACTACTACTACTACCACCACCATCCAGTGAAGTGAAGGGAGCCAGTACACATGTTTGTCCGTCAGGGTATAAGAGAAAAAAAAACAATAATACAGTATAGAGGTTGCCTGACTTTTGACACGTCATCTCCCACGAGGCGGACAGACGGCATGTAATGTGTGGACAGGGAAGAGGGAAGTGGTTCATGTAGGTCTCTCTATGTCGTGTTAGGTTAGGGTCTGGTCTGGTGTGTGTGTGGGGGGGGGAGTGGGGTAATAGTAGTAGTGTGTGTGTGTGTGGTAGTAGTAGTAGTAGTAGTAGTGTGTGTGTGTGTGTGTGGTAGTAGTAATAGTGTGTGTGTGGTAGTAGTAGTGTGTGTGTGGTGGTAGTAGTAGTAGTAGTGTGTGTGTGTGTGTAGTAGTAGTAGTAGTAGTAGTAGTAGTAGTAGTGTGTGTGTGTGTAGTAGTAGTAGTAGTGTGTGTGTGTAGTAGTAGTAGTGTGTGTGTAGTAGTAGTAGTAGTGTGTGTAGTAGTAGTAGTAGTAGTAGTAGTAGTAGTAGTGTGTGTAGTAGTAGTAATAGTAGTGTAGTGTGTGTGTAGTATAGTAGTTCACCTTGATGGTCCTCAGGGTATAGTACTGTGTGTCTCTTGTCATTATCTATACGGTCACCATTATTACTCCTGAATGGCACTGGAAGAGTACCGTATAGTTATACCGGTTCACTCATACTCATAATACAATGTGAAGTGAATATTATTATGTGATAGAACAGCTATACGGTACACGGGTTATTTATTAAGTGATAAACCAGAAATACGGTACACGGGTTATTTATTAAGTGATAGACCAGAAATACGGTACTCGGGTTATTTATTAAGTGATAAACCAGAAATACGGTACACGGGTTATTTATTAAGTGATAGACCAGAAATACGATACACGGGTTATTTATTAAGTGGGTAGTATACAGTGCTGGTTTGTCTGGAGCAACTGATTCCTCCCTGTTCCAAGCAATAGGACTTAATTATTTTTTCTAACCTGGTCCTGTTCTTTGGCATACTTAGGAGGAGTCAAGGCGCTCCAATGTACCAAAAGAATAGGCTGTTATACCACCTTAAAGGGGAAGTTTTGTTTTGGTAATTCTGGAGCAACTGAATCCTCCAAACTATTCCAAGCAACAGAACACCATTATTTTTGCTCTTCTGGTCCTGTTTCCTAGCATACTTTGGAGGAATCAAGGCGCTCCAATAACCCAAAAAAGAATTACCATCTTAACCTTTATTCATGCAATCAGCTTATATGATTTTTTTTTTCTGTGGCTAACACCAGTGAATTTACTCATCAGGGGGAAGGTCATAATATACCAGACACAGTGCAAGGTTTACACACACACACGCACACACACACACACACACACACACACACACACACATATTCCACTTTTCACAGGGAAGACTATGGGTTAAATAATTTGCTTCGAGACTAATGCCAGACAATTCGATAACACGCAGAAAAAAAAAGAAAAAACAAAACAAAACAGGCATCCTAGAGTTAAAGGAATGTGGGAGAACTTGTAAACACGGAAGGATCAGGAGGTCTACTAGTGTTTACATGGTGGTGGTGACGAGTGAGTAACCTTGTATGTTTCTTCACCTTCTATTATGGTCCCTATACACTTTCACCTTCCTTCCATCCATTGTGTTCACGCCCCTTTTGTCCCGAGTCGACGGTCATTCTCATCTTGCCGACTGTCCCTCCCACGGTATAATGACTAGAGAGGTATGCGCATGGCGGATATTATTGGAACCGCGGGCTTTCTCAGACCCTGTTGTGACGTCACGTAGTCAAGTAAACATCCTCGGTTGTATTGGTGAGGTAGATGTGATAGCTCTGCGTTTTTGACCCGTTTTTGCCTTAATTTATTTATATATTGACTCATCTGTGCCTTATGTGGAAACCAAGAATATGTGCAGTATATGGCTGCACACCTGCCAAAACCAGCAATCTGAAATATCATAAATTCCCCAGAAATGTCAGGAGGTGGTGCATGCAGCTGGGTGTTGTTTTTGAGTGTTTGGATGGACTGATGAGTGATTTGAGTATGGATATGTTTCTGGAGATTGGTTTGGGGTGGGCAGGGTGTAAGAGATGATAGTATTTGTGTATGGTATTGTGTACTGGGTGTTGTTTTGATGTTCCTTGGCATGTGTGGGTGTTGTGCCATGTAGTGTAGTGGATGGTGTGGGTTTGTGGAGGCTGCAGCAAGTGTTTGTGTGCCTCTCATGTCAAGATGATCCTTGATTTTGAGGACTTTGGTTTCATGGTGTAAGTGGTCTGTAGGTATGGCAGCTGTGCAGCCTGTGATTATCTTTAGGGCTTTATTCTGTATGGTCTGTAGGGTGATGTGATGAGTCTCAGTGAGGTTTGAGGCCCTGGCAGGGCTTGCATAATCCATCACTGATCGAATATATTGTTTGTATACTGTGGTTGTGGTTTCTTTATTGTGTCCAAATGTTGTGCTGGCAAGTGATCTGAGGGCTTTAAGTCTTTGCATGCATTTGTTTTTGATGGTCGTGATGTGTTGTTTGAATGTCATGGATGTATTGTATGCTATATTATGAGAATAAAATGTAATTTCAGCCTTTGTTACATCCTTTTCCAATACTTTAATAAACGGTTTGAAAAGAAAATATGCTATTTCTTATAATATGGATTAGAGAGAAAGCATGAAATGCCATAATAACTTGGGTGGAGAAGGCTACAGGATTTTTTATTAAAAGAAATACTTAAGAGGTGGTTTGCTCACTAGCATAGGATGGGAGATGACATAGTAGCCTAGCCTATACCCAAAAGGGTGTCAGTGTGAAGTAGAAGTTAGTTAGGGAGATCAATATTAATTTTAGATTTTGATGTAAAAATCTAGAAGAGGAAATACTATGTACCCAAATTTATGAGATCAACAGAAAAATAATGGTAATAAATAAATGAATTGTTAAGCTTTGCAGACTTCTTTACAGCCCATTCCAGCAGAACCCTGGGCTGATAGCAGTATAACAACATTAATTACTGTATTAGCATAAAGGCCTCCATAGACTATCAATCATGCCTGTACAAACTGGGTGGTTGTGCAGGCATAAACGTCGTGTGGGTGTGATTGATGGTTTGCGCAAATGACTGAACCATATCTAACAAGCTCTTTGGTCAATCACACGTGTGTGGCAAATTTAAATGATTGCACAGTCACCTAGTTTGCTCAGGCATGAATGATAGTCTATGGAGGCCTTAATAAGGTTGACGAATCCACTACCACTGTCCGTGACCCACATCTATTTGCTAACATTGTCCCTAATATTTCCTTTCGAATTCAATGTGTCGGTATGAAATGCCAAACTTAAATAATGTCACTATATATCTTCAACTCCTACCTACTAATGGCGAGAAGGATGTCTTATAATTACTTATTTATCATTTATTGGGCAAAGAGACTACCGAGCACAGAGATGGTAGCTTTACTACGTGACGTCACAACCCATCTATGTTTTGAGCGTTTTAGAAGACTTCCCTCTCGGGCAATGATTTTAAGGCTCCCATGCGTATACCTCTCTATAGTTATTATACCGTGGTCCCTCCTTTCCTTTGCTCTTCCTTCACACTTTTCAATATAAATTAGTATAAATCAATCGTATTTGCTATAAAAATAAATTAATAATCACTCTTTACTACCCCGAGGAATCAGTATAG
>JAWQEG010003621.1:0-42500 GCA_033782935.1 Petrolisthes cinctipes | reverse complement strand
AAGGGGTAAAAATCTCAAAGGATAAGTGTCTGGCTGAGAAAAGAATGTGAAGGAGAGGTGTTGAAGGGGGAGGGAGGGGGGTGGAGGTAGTGGAGAGGAGGGATGGTGGGGTCTAGGGTGGGGTGGGTTGTGGGGGTAGTTTTATGTATGGTAGGGTGTGGTGTGGCGTGGGGAGGAATGTGATAGAATGGGAGGGAAGGGATTTGAAGGAAGGAGAGGTGGGTGGTGGGGTCTGGCTGGGGTGGGTTGTGGGGGTAGTTTTATGTATGGTAGGGTGTGGTGTGGCGTGGGGAGGAATGTGATAGAAGGGGAGGGAAGGGATTTGAAGGAAGGAGGGGTGGGTGGTGGGGGTAGTTTTATGTATGGTAGGGTGTGGTGTGGTGTGGGGAGGAATGTGATGGAATGGGAGGGAAGGGATTTGAAGGAAGGAGAGGTGGGTGGTGGGGGTAGTTTTATGTATGGCAGGGTGTGGTGTGGCGTGGGGAGGAATGTGATAGAATGGGAGGGAAGGGATTTGAAGGAAGGAGAGGTGGGTGGTGGGGGTAGTTTTATGTATGGCAGGGTGTGGTGTGGTGTGGGGAGGAATGTGATGGAAGGGGAGGGTGAGGGAGGGTGTTAATATTAGGGTGTGGTCCAAATGAAGGAACATTGAGAAGTTTTGTACTGACCACTCGCTCCCCCCACACACACACACTGACTCATTTCTTTACCCCATTCCTTTATCGCCCTGACAATTTCATACTTACTTTACCTCGTTCATTGCATTCTTGGGGAAATGTTGCAACCTGTCGGCCTCGTGATTTAGTTGAGGTTCCATCCTTCCATTCTCCTGACCACCACACACATTTCACTCCCATTAACACCACCATTATTATGATAGAATAGATGATAGGTTTTACATGCATGGGTAAGGGTCCCTAATTCATATAAGGGTCTAACTATACCCCTAAGTCAAATTAATGAGGACCCCTAACTCCAATGAGAACCCCTAACTCAAATGAGAACCCCTAACTCAAATGAGAACCCCTAACTCAAATGAAAATCTTTAACAAAGAAAAAAACCGACACACTTATGAGGGATCCTTAACATACATGAGTGTCCTTAAGGGGGCAATACAGTGTTGGTAAATCCGAAGGTACTGATTGATTTGTCCACACTATTTCATGCAGGCAACAAACAGACCACCATTAATTTTATGAATCTGCTGGTCCTGCTTCGTGACATACTTTGGAAGAAATTTAGGCTTTCCATTGAACAAAAAGTGTATTACATAGACAAGTTGATAATGGTTCCTTTAAGATAATTATGAGGTGTTTCCCCTGTACCCATGAAAATTGCTGTGAGTAACCCTAAGAAAATTTTGAATGGCTGAGAATTAGGGATACGTACTGTAGGGAAAGTGCAAGTGTGGTGTGTAGTAGTAGTAAAGGTACCCGGATTAAACAAGCCGGATGCGTCAACTACTCCCATTTACGGTAGGTTGCTGTACAACTTAATACATTAATCAATTCAATAAGAAGGGTTATATGGTAGCCTACTAAGACAAAGAAACAATGGAGTAGAAGCTAAGTCAATAGAGAAAAGGGAAGGGGACGACGGGGCTACAAGGAAACACTAAATATGGAGCAAAAGATGGGTTGGGGACAAGATATGCAAAAGTAGCATGAGAGAGAACGTATAAAATGCAAAACAAAGACAATATACACCAGTTTTATAATAATATATAATCTAATGTTTGGTGTTCTGTTGTCTCAGTCATTGGGTACCGTTTTACAGTTCAGTTGGTGTTCTTGAGTGTCGAGTTTTGGAGTGCTTATTACGCAAGTGTTTCCAGACTGTTGGTGAGAGCATTCCATATAGGCCCTGGTAATGAAGCCCCTCCTTATATCCGGATCCCTCCACCCAGCACTCATTATTACCCCATCCCTCCACTCCTTGCCCCCATCTCCGCAACCCTCTCGCCCCACTCCTTTACTCCTTACCTTCCCAACCTTGCCCCACTCCTTGTTCCCCCTATCTAACCCCATTCCTCACCCCCCTGCCCCATCCCAACCCAACCCACCCCGCCCCGCCCATCCCCTCCTTGCCCGCCAGCTGCCAAGGTCGACCTGTCCCGGTTTTTGCCACCACTTGGGCCCAGAAAAAAAAAAAAACCTGCATGGCCTGTGTCCGCTATTCCCGCCGCCGGTGCCTGGCTGTCACAGGGAAGGGACGGAGGGGTCGCAGAACATCCCGTCTTTAATCACAAGGGGGATTTGCTTATAATAAAAGGAGGTATACGGGCGTCTCTCTCTTTGTGACACCAACCTGAAATTGTCTTGAATATGTGTATGTAGTTTAATTTTAAATAGTGACAGCGACCTCAGACCAGGGATATGTATTATAGTTGTTTGATATGGTATAGAGATGTAGACAGGAAGGACAGGATAGGGAAGAATAGGACCAGTGAAAAAAATATATAATGCTACTGAACAAACAAGGAAACGGGTAATGATCAAAGTATGGCAGGATTAGGTAGGGTGTAGGGATACAGGGTGAAGGTAGGGTGTAGGTAGGGTGGGGTGAATCAGGAGAGACAAGGAAGGACAGTATGTAGGGTTTAGTTGGGGAGAGGTAGAATGGGTAGGGTGTAAGGTAGGGTAGATATAGGATGTATAGGCAAGGTGGGGTGAATTAGGAGAGACAGGGAAGGACAGTGTGAAGGGTGGAGTGAGAGATGACACAGGGGCTGGGTGAGGAAAGGTGTGATACAAGGCTGAAGGGATATAAATAGGGGAGGGAAGAGGAGAGGGCGTGGTGTGGCAGAGAGAGAGAGAGAGAGAGAGAGAGAGAGAGAGAGAGAGAGAGAGTAGAGTGTAAAGTAGGGATATGGATGATGTAGGGCAAGGCTGGATGGAATGAAGGTTGCATGGTTGATTCACATATAGAATCTATATTCCCACTAAGGGATAAAATAAGGAAGGAAATGATGGGACAGTGAAAGAGAGGAAAAAGGAGAGGAGTAGGGGTGCCAAGGGAAGAAAATAAGGAAGGAAATGATGGGACAGTGAAAGAGAGGAAAAAGGAGAAGAGTAGGGAGAGCAAATAGGGACTGGATTAAGGATAGGGAGCGTGGGGAGGAGGAGAGGAGGTAAAGAGAACAGGCATAGGGACTGGACGAGGCATACAGGGCTGGGTTGGGAAGGAGGGAGTTGGACAGAGGGTTTAACGTGTTGGCAGGATAACTTGACTATAACCTTGAGGCCCCAACAACATGATCCTCAGTAATAAACAAAAAAAAAATCCAAGCGTGTATGATATATTCCTTCAGTGGCATGTATGATTGGGATGGCATATACTGATGACTGAATTTGTTAGTGTGTGTGTGTGTGTTTTTTTTTTTTTTTTTTTTTTTTGAAGGTCGAGGCTGCCTCCATTTTTTTTTTATTTATCCATGCCCGTCAGGTTTTCATGGTTGTCTAGGCTTCAATCTGATCTCATCCGTCCCCTCCTTCCTTCCTTTTGAAATATTACCTGAGTTGTCTCTATGATATATTTTCCACGTCTCCCGAAGTGAAGATGTCATGTTATTCTCGTCCCTCACAATATTTTCTGAGTTCTGTTAAGAGGAGATTCTCTTGTTGGTAATTTTTTTTTTTTTTTTTTTTTTTTTGGGGGGGGGCAACTGATTCCTCCAAAACTATGCCAGGAAACAGATGCCCTCAATGGTGTACTAATAGGGAATCTGTTACGTTGGATAGTTTGGAGGAATCAGAAACCTTCCAATTCACCAAAAAGAGAATCTCCCTTTTGCGAGGAAAAAGACACACTACCCTATCTTCCCATTCCTCTTCCTTCCTTCCTTCATCTTTACCATATATACAGACCAATTTTAATGACCCAGTGATCGTGTATGAAACTTGGTGGCTTCTGATTCGTCCTGACTATGCCACGAAACAAGCTCCTTCCATATAGGTGTGTGCGTTTCGTGGCAATGATTGAAGGACTTAGTAACCTCCCAAAATGTTCTGGTTACGGTAAACACATCACGGGGTCCCTTAACTCTTGTATGTAAAATATAATCGTATAGAAGGCCATAAATGGGTTCTTTATTTCATTATTTATCTATTTATTATTATTATTATTATTATTATTATTATTATTATTATTATTATTATTTATTTATTTATTTGTTTGTTTGATTGTTTTTGATACATGTTCCGTTCAGATTCCAACACTCAGATCCAGGAAGTAGCGACACACACACACACACACACACACACACACACACACACACACACACACACACACGGACACTGAGTAAAAAAAAATTGTCTGGAAAGGAACGCATTACATCCACTGACCTATAATTTTTTTTTTTTTTTAGTAGAATTGACAGAACATAATGTAAATTTGGATTTAGTTATACATTCATCTTATTAACCCACAGTTGTTGTTTTTTTATACCAGTTCCACTTTTTTTTAAACCTTGGAAAGTCTCGAAAAAAATGAAAAATAAAAAAATAATTATAATAATTACTTTGATATGTCTTCCTGGTGTGGATAATCTGTGGGTGTGTGCTTTTTTTTTTATTATTATGTCACTGATTTATGAATTATTATTATTATTATTATTATTATTAGTAGTAGTAGTAGTAGTAGTAGTAGTAGTAGTAGTAGTATATTATTATTACTATTATTATCATTATTATAAACATTATTATTATCATTATTTTTTGTATTATTATTATTATTATTATGAGAATTTGGAAACGAAGCAAAATCAATCCTGAGAACGTAGGACGGAGGAAGAAGGAAATCCAGTATGTAGGTGGTTAGTGTGACCAGACTTACAGGCAGAGTGTGAGGATAACCTTGGTGTAAGATTTATTAAGTGTGTGTGTGTGTATTAAGTGTGTGTGTATTTAAGTGTGTGTGTATATATATTAAGTGTGTGTGTGTGTGTGTTAAGTGTGTATGTGTTAAGTGTGTGTGTGTGTGAGTGTGTGTATGTGTGTGTGTGTGTTTTTATTTTATTGAATTTATTTATTTTGTGCCTTTTATTCCCAGGATGCTTTTGTTTATTTTATTTTTATTTTATTTATCAGAGTGTTTTTATATTCTCTATTTTATTTTTTTATTTCTAGGATGTTCTTGTTTATTTTATTTTATTTTTTTATTTTAGAACACGAATAGTAACGAACACACACACACAGGAATACGAATAGTAACACACACACACACACACACACACACACACACAGGAACACGAATAGTAACGAACACACACATACAAACGAACCAAAACTGATAATGTGTTAAAGCAAAGTGTATTCCTCTTATTTGGATAATAATATATATATATATATATATATATTTTTTTTTTTTTTTTTCATAATTATGGCCCTCTGTTATATGGCTTTTGGCTCTTTATGGCCCTCTTCTATGTCGCTTGGTTCTATATGACCCTCTTCAATATCGCTTGATTCTTTATGTCCCTCTTATCCTGGCTGATCTCTGTTTCTTGTTCTTGTTGTTGTTATCAAGGGAAGTCAGTCAGCCAGTCAGTAGTCAGTCAGCCATCCAGTCATTAATCCAGTCAGTAACATCCAGTTTTTCACTACACTCGCCCCGTCACCTTGTCCAGAGATCCACACGCTGTTCTACTCTATTATTATTGTTATTGTTATTATTATTATTATTATTATTATTATTGTCGTCGTCATTGTTGCATTATTATCACTTTATCATACAGTACTATCATCTCCTTTATTAATATTATTATTATTATTATTATGGAAATTTTCTCCAATAGATAGATAGGTGTACAGTACAGGTTAAGCCCAAGTTTTGTTATTATATTCTTAAACCTACAACAACATAATAAAGTTAACATTGTTCACACTTTCCACTCACCAATTTAGGCAGAAGTAAAAGAAAAGTATATTGTACACATTTATTATATTACAAAAAGTATGAACACACTGTCAGAGGTAATGTTTACTGACTTAGGTGTATTTTTTTTTTTTTTTCCATAATTGTGTTGTTTATTTGTTCGTGTGAGTGTCCATCGTAGGAGCGAGACGTGCGTGTTTTTTTTGTTTGTTTACGTGTTTATGGGTCATAACAAAGTGTGTGTTATTGAAGGTGAAGTTGTTTATGCGGTGGTCACTGCTGAGTCAGCCTTGGCATCAGCGTGTACTTGTGCCAGTGTGGCCTTGACCTGAGCCACGGCTGGTGTGTCCTCCGGCAGGTCTGATGCAGCCACCTTGAAGCCCATGCCGGGAGCCGCTGCATACTTCCTGACGTGGACATCACCCAGGGGGTTGATGTAGGCGAAGCTGCCGGAGACGCGATCCAAGGAGTCCTTGACCTCTACACGGGTGTTGGGACCTCCCCAGTGACCGAATGTATACTGGTTGGCCTCGTCCTGGGAGTGGAACTGTCCCCCCTCGAAGGGCACGGACAGGGAGGGCATAGGTGGCTCAGGGGCAGCCAGGGGCTCAGGGGCAGCTGCCACCACCACGGGGGAGACCACAGGTACTGGTGCTTGGTAGGGTGTTACTTGAACAGGCGCAGCAACCTCAACCTGGACGGGAGTGGCTACTTGGACGGGAGTGGGTACCTCAACAGGGGCTACATACTGGATGGGAGTTGCTACTTGGATGGGAGTGGCCACTTGGAATGGAGTTGCCACTTGGACTGGAATGGGTACCTCAACTGGGGCTATATACTGGACGGGAGTGGGTACCTCAATAGGAGTGACATACTGGATAGGCTGAGGGATAGTGACTTTGATGCCTGGCTTCTGTAGTTTAGTGACGGCAGGTGTGAGTGAGGCAGCGTGGGCCACAATGGATCCTGAAGTGTAGATTATATTCTGAGGAGCACATGAGCACACAGCCACAGTGGCCAGCAGCACCTGTTAAAAAAACATTGAGTTTAAAGATCTACCTTGTGCAGCCATAACATCTAACTCGATAATGGCCCTTCGAACAATTATTATACAGAGGGCTAGAATTCCCTCAGTTTTTGCTCTCCTGAACTAAAGTAAATAAATAAATATATATATATATATATATATATATATATATATATATATATATATATATATATATATATATATATATATATATATATATATATATATATATATATATATATATATATATAAACAAACTAGGCTTATATTTCTGGCTGTGCTTGGGATCTGTTTCCGCGAGTTATTTATCTGAACTGAAACTGAAGGGCAAATCACAACTACTGTATATTTGGGAAATCTGCTCGGTGGTACTAATGTGAGGGATATAGATTTCGTCTTCAATTCGTCCAAATCAGAATATGACAAGTGAACGTCTATAGAGCTCAATTAAGGAGGAGAAGCTGTTTGTTATATTTCGCACAGAACTTCCCAGGAGCCTTGCATGTTGGTGATGGTGGTGTTGTTGGTGTTGGTGGTGGTGGAAATGAGAGTGGTGGAGTAGGAGCTTTTGTAATTGGTGTTGTGAAGGAGGAGAAGAATGGAGGAGCTGTGAGAGGGTGTAGTAAATCGAACTAAACTTACCAGGAATCTCATGTTGGTGTTGTGGTGGTGTTGTTGGTGGTGGAGGAAGATGAGAGTGATGAGCAGCAGATGAGTCCCTGTACCTTATATACTGGAACATCCCCGACCACACCCGTCCCTTCTTGCTCCCTCCCTGTCCTGTCCTCTCCTACCCATTGGTCTTCCTGCAGGGGATCATCATCATCTGCCATCTTTTCACTGAGTTTCATGAAGTTTTATTTTCGTTTCACTCAAAGCTTGGCACGGGGAATTAATTCAGTACCGGTTTCACTCACACTGCTGTAATTTAGTGTGTTTTGACAAGGTAGAATTACTTAAAAGTTTAATTTGCCGTTTTACATAGAGCTTATTCTTCTTGTTTGTAGTTGAAGTGGTAAGTGTGAGGGACTGTTGAGGTGCATCTGCCTCAGTTCACCATAGCAACACCCAGAGCAGCAACTTTTTGTGAGGGGGACACGCCTAGATTTGACCCCTCACGTCTACTCCTATATTATGTGCTCACACTTGGTTTACTCAGTCATTGTATCTCTGTTTTCTTCAGTCACTATGCCTATGCTATCTTCAGTCACAGTAAGTTTGCTCAGTCACTATACAGATCTTTGTTTTCTTCAGTGGCTTTGCTTAGTCACTATACCTCTCCTTTCTTCAGTCACAGTTGTTTTGTTCAATATATATATATATATATATATATATATATATATATATATATATATATATATATATATATATATATATATATATATATATATATATATATATAATATTATATCTCTGTTGGGGTTTTTGGAGTTTATTAACCCTCCAAACAACGTACACTACAAAACAGATCCCCTACATGTTTGTATTCTGAGGTGGTCTGCTACCTGTCATAGTTTGGAGGAATCAGTAGCCTTCCACATTACCCAACAATGGTAAAACGCTGCATGTCTAAGGAAAAAAGAAAAAAAAGAAAAATTAAGAAAGGCTGATATTATCGTCTACTTCAAACATACTAAGCGTTGCATGGCTGATGTTAATTAGGTCTTGTCCCATCTTCAGTATCATCACACAAACCTATACTGTACTATATTATCCACCATCATAACAGTTCCATCACAGTCCCACCTCTTTTTACTCCCTCTGAACTTGGCAACCTACTGTATATCCACTACTACCATCCTCAATTAAGTTCTTTCTTCATTGCAACTTTTTCTAGCCCTGAACTTGGCACTTATGTCCACCACTACCATCCTCAATTAAAGTTCTCTCTCGTTGCAACTTTTTTCTGCCTCTGAACTTGGCCTTGTTTACTACTAACACGTCTGCCTTACCTGGTTGGTTGGGTGTGGTAGTCAAAAGGCCTCTGCTACTTGCTATATTCCATGGTTTGTTAATATGGCTAATTTATTTATCTGGTGCATAGAGACTTTGCTTGTGACTGTACTGTAAATATCCGTATACATAGATGTTTATTAATATTGTTTCCTGCTTAATAGAGGAAACTTTTTTTAACAACGATTCAGTGCTGTTTTTTCAAGTCAGAGATTGTGTTATTTTAATGACATTGCTCTGCTTAACTCTAGACAATTTTACTTTCAACATCTGAGAACTCCCAAACTTAAGGAAAACTAAGTAAACATCATATTACTGCCTAGTTACTTCGGTGTCTGAATATTAGTGGACACATAATATCCTTCCACCAAAACGTGACTTGTCCTGCTGGGCCTCATCGAAGCTCAGCACGTCCCAAACCTTGGCTTCCAAGGACATTGTATATACTAAAACACGAATTTATTGATAATTGAATGAGTTCATTTAATTACAATATATATATACTACTTGTTAGAAAGAATACATTTAAAATATATAATTACTACCTGTTAGAGGGAGCACATTATTTTAAAATATATAAATACTATTTGCTGGAAAGTGTAAATTTAATATATATAATTACTACTTGCTAGAAAGAAGGAGTTTGCTATGCCGTGCTCCAGTTTTCCTTGAGAGTCACCTGCCTGGGATGGGGAATGGTGTGTGTTGGTGGGTAGCCTTCAAGGTGAGTTTTTATAGAGGGTCAATTTTCTAGTAGCTGGCTATGGGCTTCCTTCACCTCACAGTAGCCATATGCTCCAGGGTATAATACCTCATGTAGCCTTGGACTTACGTAATTCGTAAACTAGTCTAAAAAAGGGATAAAAAAAGATTGAATTACCGGTACGTATCTATGGAATATTTCTGTTTACAGATATTATAAAATGAAACGGGCCAAGTGTCTTCAGAACTTTTACAATGCATTAAGTATGTGCCTACCTCAAGAAACACACTATACTTTAAACAGTATATACTGTACATTAATAAATTTGTCTGTACTGTACTTGACACAGCACATCAACAACGACGACGACGACTGTGTTATGTTTTGTTTCTCTTTTTTTTTATCTTCATATAAATTTTATGTCATATTATAGTTATTATATTGTCACCTTAAATATTATGTGAAGCTTCGACTTCCCTCCTTTAATTTACCACTAAAATATCTAAAGGCACAATTCTGTCACTACTTTTGCGGTAAGTTTAAAAAATCTTAAAATATACATAATTTTCTTCAATCATTTGTTTTTATTTAATTCAGGCTGGGTTGTGGTTGTGACGTCAGAGCATCATCAACATCAAGCAGTATTGTCAGGTGCGGGGAAATGTCTCTGTTTTAGGTAATTTTGAAGTCCACATAGGAAAATGACATAAAGATTGTTCAAGAATAAACAGGAAAATTTCTACCAGACGGAATACTAATAAAGACTGTCAATGTTCAATAGTAAACAGAGAACTTTTGAGGTAAAAAGGGAAATTCAGATGTTGAAGTTGGGGAAATTTTGTCAAGCAGACCTGGCAACACTGGACTCGGGCTCTCGGCCATTCATGCAGCTGTGGTGGTAAGAATCGTTGTACTTGATATTATTTTTTTTATCATTTACCCTCTTCATTTGCCACATTTAGCCTTCAATAATATATATGCCTGTTGTTAATTAAGTGTAGATTATAGTGTATGTGTGCTGTATTGTTTATATAAGGTAATTAATTAAGATTGGAGTGATAAACAAGGTCTACACAAACCTTTATTGTGCCTTCCATTAACCTCTGGACTTCATGCATTTCTACAATTTTTTTCATAACTGTTAATTATTTGAGAATTATTTCTGTAGTGTACTTTATTTTATTAGTAACTTGGCCTGGGAAATCTGTATTAACTAGTCCTCCCATAACACTTTATTTATATTTATTGTGTAGGACGCGGGGCAGTATTCAAGGACATGGTGTATACGAGGGTGTGGTACTGTACGACGGTTCTGTTGTTTGTCTATGGAGCCATCGTACCGGTACCACGCCATCGTATGCACCACAAATGTTCTCATAAGAACAGTACAGTATATCATTACTAAAAGGAGAATCATGGATAATGTTGAAAGAGTGTTTGTTTTTATCCCATTCCAAAAGTCCCATTGAGTATTTTCAATTCATAGTATGATTCACCTTAAGAGACATATGGTACCCTAGTGTTTTGGGATAAATAATGAAGTTAAGGAATGTGAAATATCTGATAACTTGGCCAATACTGTACCATACTATATTTTGCCAATAGTTACAGTAGTTCATTTTCACATGTTAAAGAACACGCATACTGACTTGGAAACACCTTGGATCATTACTGTAACCCTGGATATGCAATGAATAAGTATTTTATCCTCCACTTCACTCTACACTCAGTCCCTCATTAAAAGACATACAAATGTTTTCCCAGGTTTGTGTTATTCATAACCATACAGATTTAAGTGGTATACCGTACTCAGCCTGTGTTATAAGGATAGTGTTAAATTTAATAAAAAAAATTATCGAGGGCCTACTGTACATTTATGTGCTTCCCATCTTGATAATAATAAGCAGAAAGCCAGAGATAAACCACATCTTTCCCTTTTCAGCTGTAGGAATGGGACCTTGTGAAGTTGGAAATTGAAATTCTCAAGACTTACAGTTCTCATGTTATCTGAAGGATTTCTACACTGCAGTACAATGGAATGTGGAAGAAGTTACTTTGCAATGGAGATGAAGAAAAGGTAGCTTTTTGTAGTATTGTTGAAATTGTGTGTAGTTAGTGAACATGATGTTTTTCATATATCCTTTTAGTAACATGCAAGGATTGGCTGTAAACATAGTAAATTTGAGGAAAATATGGATCTTCAATATTTTGTTCCATCTGAGTGTATGGAAAGGGTAGCATGCCATGTTTCCCTTTAACCAGCAGCAAATTGAAGGGTACCTACTGTCAGCTTGAGGTACTTAATTTCCTATTACATATTGATATTTTTGGCTGCAGTGGATTCTATGTATGTACATCTTTGTGACACCTTCACAGTATAGTAGTAAGCAGCTATATAGTCATTCACAGTATGGTGATTACTTTGTTTTCCTGAAAGACTGAAAGATCCATCCACAGTGGTTAGCAATGATGTAGTAGTCCTTAAATTTTTCACAGAAGGATTAGTAGGTACGGTAGATATTAAAATATGATTTATTATGCGCTCAGATTGTTCCCATGCTGATTAGATTTAGATCTTATTGGTAATTTGTAAGGACATAGGTGAAGTGGTAGGTGGTCTTTTTCTTTCACATACAGTACAATATTCAGGGTTAACACAGATGCAAATATAAGCAAAGGTGATTGTTCTATTTGTCCATTATTTCCCCATTTAGATTTTACACAGACAACCATGATCAGTACAGTATGGTAATTTTGAAATGCTCTCTTAAGTTTTGTACATTAGGGGTGCAACTGTGCATTCACAAATAAACATATATTTGAATTGTTCAGTCACACTTTCTAGAGGTCAATTCAGTACAATGTTAACAACAGGAAAATAGGAGTAATTATCATAATATTTATTTTAATTCATTTTTTTTTATTGTAGGGTAAAGTGAGCGTTGATGAGACTACAGTTGCATTGGTTGTGTTGGGGCAAGAGTTCTTCCTATCATCACATGGAATTTTGAGCCTATGGTAATATCTTTTGAACGTTTTAATTCAAGTTTCATCTTTATTTAGTGCCCTTCCTTTCCCATTATACTGTGGTTGGACAAGAGATGGCTCTAAATTCATCTCCAAATCCTCCTCTATAGCCAACTTTTTTTGTGTTGGCCAACACAACTCCCTTTACTTGGTCTTCCACAGGCCTACAGTACATACCTCCACCATTCTAACAATATTCATGTCTTCTCTCTTCTTTACATTGCTAGAGATTTTCTTTCATACTTGCTGTCCTTCATCTCATGTTTCATTCTCTTTTATCCTATAGGGTCTTCCAGGCCTAAGATGGTCATCTTTCATCCTCTATTCATTCCAGACTTTTTTCTTTCTGTTCAATAAGCCACTTCAGAGGCAAGGTTTCCAGAGACTGCCAACAGAGCCCTATGCTATTTCCAGCTATGTTTTTGGTGGGAATGAGCTTTGTTTGGTGTTTAGTAATACTGTACCTCCTATGGAGATCATACTATCTGCTTTGTGCAGAAGGGTCCTCCCATGACCCACAAATTATATTAAAGTGTTGGTGGGTCTGCTCCCTTCCACCAGCTGCATAATAGTGAGAAGATATTTTGGTACACTCTATAAGCAGAATCATAGTAATTTTGAAGATGGCATACTCTAGTTTACCTCTTCCCTCTCCATTGTTTGTTTTTTTCCCTCTATCATTTCTCACTTGATGATTACAGAAAGTCTATATATTCACGGACTTCATGCCCTCCGTAGCATTCAGTCGTTCTCACCTGTTTTTTTGTTAGTTTTGGAAATTCCAGCTTTGGACCCCAGCCACACCATTTCAATTCTCCAGCTGGCTATCCTCTCTTTTGACTTCCTTCTTACTTTCTGCGTTGATCTTCATCAGCCTCATGCTTCAGAGTCCTCCAAGCTGAGCAGTCTTCTTTCTTCCTCTACAATTCATTACATCCTACTCATGGTCCATAAGATTAAATGCCATTCTCCAATCAATCTCACTAACCCAGTCCTAACCTCTTCATTTTTGACTCCCTCAAACTTAGGCTTGTATTAATTCCATCATTTTGGCCACCAGGTTTAATTCAGTATATTAAGTCAGATTCTCACTTTGGATTTTAATGCTTAGTTCACACTCCTATATATATATATTTTTTTTTTGTGAACTAACAGATACATAGTTTTGCTCTTCCATAGTAATCTTGTATCAATTTAATTTTTCCTCCATGTGTTGACTTTGTATTATGATGGTTTTTATGTTTTGTTACCATGTATGTGAAGCAATAAAACAAATAATCACATTTCATATAATTTATTTCACAACTTTATGTACAGGCACCTCATACACTAATATCAAGATACAAGTGTTGAGGTGACAATATGAGTAACTGAACTAAATCTAAAATATAATTACCCTGTGGTGTGGCGAAGTTTCCTCTATTGCCACCACCTTTGGAAAAGAGGGATCTACGAGATTTCAATGGCATGGAAGGTGAAAAAACTCAGAATGGCAGTCAAAAAGATGTTACTCAACAGTTTCAGTGTCCCTTGTCACCTCCTTCAGTGGTGAACAGTAAAGAAAATTAATTCTCTGACTTCACCACTGAAGTGGGCGAAGTCACTGAGAAACTATTTGGTAACACATCGTGTTGTCTGCCACTGTGGGTGTATAGGATATGGGGGTAAAGGATATGAGTTAAGATTGTAAGGGAATAATAAGGGTTACACATCCAGTGACAGAGGCCCCAAGCCTACACTGACTAGTGCAGACTTAAGTCCCCTCCCCCAACAATCAGCTGGGGGGGGGGGGGGTGAGAAGATACATGGAAAAGCTGGGAGGGAGAAGCAGGTGAAGGGGACAGGTTATCCCCTCCTGCTACCCCCCAGTCCCTGCAGGAAGAGGCAATTTGCCCCCTCCACCCACCTACACTCCATCCTCCCCCCCCTCCAGGTTTCCCAATACCCTTCTCCCAGCCACACCTTGTGTGGATACACACATACGAGGATGAGGGGCAGAATAAGGATGATGAGGAAGGAAGCTGGAGAAATAAAGATGACGAAGTAGAAGCAGCAGTTGGAGATTCAGACACACCAACCTGGAAAAGAAAGGAAAAGTATCTGAATAAATTATCATTATAACTTGAATCATACTGAGTACTTTTGAACAAATACTGTTACTGATTACGTTCACCTATATGTATTGTATTAATACAGAGGTAGTAAAATGAGAGCAGCTTGGTGATGTCACCTATACTACTACTGACCAACATACTCTCATGATAAAAATAAAGGTCATCCTTGGCAAAATCAACATCCAGCAGTTACCACTGAACAATACATGTGGCACTGATGAGAACTAACAGTACATGATAATTTCAATCATAATGTAATTCTGGAGAGACCGCAAGCCAAACAGTTACACCAATTTTTGGTTGCAGTAGATGTACTTTTCTTTCTGGTAGTACACATAGGCCTAATTATAAATAATGTCTGTTCTGATTATCAATATATTAATGCAAGTATCTATACATGGGCTGGCATCAAATTTAAGATAATATTTACAAGGTAGTGGCTAAGTACCATCAAACACATAAAAGGTTCAGGAAGGGGCAAAGATTAGCAACTCCTTTCCTTGGAATTTGGAGGCTGTAATATCAGCCAATTATCCAATAATACAGTTAAACAAATCTCAACACTACTTGTACTATTTGTTAGAATTGTCAACAATGGGTCATGGGTGATAATCCTGCCACAATAAGAAATTAGAGATTTAGACACTTATGAGTGGCATCACTATACAACATATTCATCAAATGAACAAAGCCAATGGCTGCCAATCCTGGATGAGAGATTTGTAATTACAGAATTACTGAGAGTTCTTGATGAGTAACGTGCACCTGGGTATTTCTTAGTTAATGGGAAATGTCAACCGCTAACATATGACTTGGGTAACAGCAGCAAAACACCTTAAAGAAACTTGTGAGGTTGGCAAATGCTTGCTGCCAATTCTTTCAAAGTCTAACCCCAACTATACTCCATGCTCTCTAACGCAGATTCCCTTTAAACTATTCTTGTTTTCTACATAATATAAATTGAAAGATTACTGACTTCAACAAAAGAAACAAGTGTAACTCACCACATATCTGCCACCTCAACACTTCTTGTAACAGCACAATAAGCTGCAATAACATTGTCATATAGTTTTCAAAAGTATGAGATGCCTTACTAGCCATGGTAGAGCAATATTGTTTTTGAGTATCAAATGTCTATAAGCAGACCAAATAAAAAACTTTGCAAAATAATGCAACTTCAACTCAAATTAGTGATAATCTTTTACTCTGCACCAATGTATAAGTGAATAGAAAAGAGGGCCCATTTCCAGCCAAAGCTAAAAAAAAAACTTAAATCTGCAGTATAAGTCATAGTGTCAATATTGCTTTACCCTATTTTACAGTTTTAAACTAATAATCAGTTATAGAAGCGGCATGATGTCTCCTTCAGTTATCTAAATTTAGCGAAGTGAAGCTGTGTATCTCTTTTGGTAGTACACCGGATAGCAGCCATTCTACCAGCTTCATTTGTCGATATTATGGTGAAGGTTGGTCTGGTACCCTCATGTACCAAGCAGCATATTCAGCAAGTCATGTCTTGTCAGCTGTAAACCAATGAAAAGAAAAACATTTATTAATACCTTCAGTCATGACATATATACTAAAACATTAATTTTGAACTACCTACCATTAAATTATTTTTCAAAGTCCACACCAAGCATCTTTTCTTTTTGTACAGTATATATATATATATATTTTTTTTTATATGTTCCAACACTGGACATAGGCTTAATCAAGCCCATTACCGTGGCCCAGGTAAACTGCTGCTCACAAACACACGTCACGACTTGCAAACTGGTGTCCAGCCACAGAGGGAGGGAAGTGAGGGTTATCCCAAATACTGCAGCTGTTATGGTACAATTACCTCCAAAAATTTTGAGACACTACCTGCTAGACTCTAGCAGGTAGTGTCTCGAAATTTTTGGAGGCAACCGTACCAGCAAGGGTATTTTACGACGTTCGGTGGCCTTATAGTTAGTGCCTGAAACTCTAATCGGAAGAGTAAATATTCTCAGGCCCTCACCTGAGAGGATCGATCTCCCGACCCCTAGGTTATGAGTCCAGAACACTAACTACTCGGCCATATATATATATATATATATTTTAGAGGAGCTCTGATTGTTCTATCTGTTCTTCAAGTATTCTGGCTACACTGACATATCAAAGAAATAACCCCTACAGTATGTAGTCACCAATTCATAGCACAGAAGATGCCTGAACATATTCCAAGATACTGTGAATGATGATATAGCTCCTTTCTCCATATGCATACTATACTTTTTCCCCACTACCATAATGATTTTACTTTTTCTTGGTGTCATTTTCATCACCTCTATCATGTCCTTCACCATCCCTTCTCTCACCATCATACCAACACCTCCTGCTATCAAACTATGGAAACAGATGGATAATTCAAGCAGTATGGTCTCGACACAAGAATTACTGTATAAATAGCTTTCTACCTTTGTGTTAAGGTTTATCAAGTCATGCACTGATAACCTTAGGAAAAAAGGTCATTGCTGCTGTTGCTGGAATCAAATCTTCCTCTTTATTATCATTGAGAAGCAACCTAGCCTCATGGAATCAGGGTACACCAGCTGTAAGAAAGAAATATGATATGGGATAGGCATGTCTCCAGTTCCTTCTGTTAAAGACAAACCACATTATGATATACAGTACAGCATCAGTGTGTTAAATTGAGTGAGGAATAATATATTTTCAGTATGGTAAATATTACTAAGAGCCTCTGCTATATTATTTTTGTTGTTTTCAGCAGGTTTGAAATGGCCTTATATCTAAATATTAAGGAAGAGAGGGTGGTCAAGAATTCCTGTTACCAGACAAAACAACCTGACTTAAATTAACCTTACCTGGACTGAGGCTATCTTCGGGACCAACCTTCTTGAAAAATAACAATTAACCTCACTAATCCATGAAGAACACAAATTTAGATTCCGAAAGACACTAAGGTAACATCCAAAAATCAGGGACCAGGTTTGGTTACTAAGGTTACGTCAGGCTGGTTTGACTGAGGACAAGTAAATATTACGGTAATTTACTGTCTTATTATATTTCTAAGTATTGATTAATAAAGCCCTGCAAAAAATATATCTATAAAAAAATACACAAAATATATAAAATTAAATATATAAAACATAAAAACTGCATTTCCTATTCAATATGAATAAAAAATGAGTACCAATACTTTTTTTAAGACCTTCCTGACTGGCCATCATATTGAACCTAACGTTAGAACAGACAACATGAGGCAAATGTACTGTACGGTAATAATAAGCCGTGATACTTTAAGTGGGTGTGGGTAGTGCTGGTAAATCTGGACCAACTGATTCCTCCAAACTATTCCAAGCAACAAGACACTATTATTTTGTTTTGTTAATCTGGCCCCGTTTCCTGGCATATTAAGGAGGAATCAGTACCCCCCCCCCACACCCAATATACCAAAACTATACGACCCCCTTAACATATATTTCACTATCCTTTACAATTCCATTAGTTAACAAAGACACCCTTAGGGGCCAGACAGCGTGTGTGTGCTCAAACAGAAGGTAATGGTTGTTATGTCAAGAGAAAGATGTAAATAAATACCTTTAACTTTTGTAAATTATCCAGCTTCCAAAACCGGCAAAATCCCTTTCACACTTGAAGTTTGGTGATCTCTATAACCTTACATTATTCATTTATTTACATTATTATGGACTTACCTCAATAATTACACAGTCTGGGGAAATCTTAATGGTGCAGTGGTGATAATTTAATTGCTGTAGGAGGTGTATAGGTGATAATATTAAGGTAGAAAGGTTTTACGTACGAGCTTGTTAAAATAAAGATGGCGACACTTGAGGCCAGTGTCGCCAGTCAGTGTTGCCAGGTCTGCTTGACGAAATTTCCCTAACTTCAACATCAGAATTTCCATTTTTTACATCAATAATTCCCTGTTTACTCTTGAAGGTAAAGTCGCGGCAGATAGTCCTTGATCAGCCTGTGATGGAAAGGTGCGGCAAGCTGCTTCAAACTGCCTGATAATAGTATGGGTATAAATGTTTCGAGTTTTCGGACGCTTCTATGTTGGTCACGGCTATCCATCACAGACTGGTCAAGGACTATTTGCTGCGACTGTATGATAGTTGTATATTTATTTACCATCTTATTATTTCGTCTGGTAGAACAATTTTATATCATTTCTCCATTGGTACATCAAATTTCCTATGTTTAGGGAAAATACCTTATACTTGACAACACTTTAGGTGACAGGTGTTGTTGTTATTGGAGGTTTCGACTCTGACCTATCTTCACTTTTTTCTCTTTTCTCTTTCTCTCTCCTGTAAAAAACAACAACAACAACAACAACCCTATTTCACACTCACATACCACCAATTCACTGTAAACAAAATAAAGTTATGTATTACTACGAAATTATACAAGCAACTCGCACTACCCAAATTAACCCAATACGGACCAAAAAGGAATATTTAGAAACAGATTCAGTGTGTAGCCTACGCATGTATACAGCGGTTGTATAGTCTTGTACAAAAATATTCTCTATTAAGTAAGTTCCACCACCTTCACTGTTCCTCTGATCCTTGTATTTCTGCCAGAGTCGGTCCTCCCTCGTCACGCCACACATCCAGCACAGCATCCTCATTTCTACTACATCCAGTCTCTTCTCATTTTCTTTCTTCACAGGTAATGCTCCATACGTCATCGCTGGTCTCACCACCGTTCTGTACACCTTTCCCTTTAATTTCAATGTCATTTTCCAGTCACACAATACTCCTGATACATCTCTCCAACTCCTCCATCCCGCTTGGATCCTTCTATTTACTTCCTTATTCTCCTTATCATCTGCTGACAGGGTAAATCCCACGAGATACTTGAAAGCATCTACTCTCTTCAGCTCCACTCCATCCAGCCTCATGTTTTCACCTCTATCCTGCTCATCCTTTATACACTTCATATATTCTGTCTTTGTTCTACTTATCTTTATCCCTCTACTCTCCAATGCAAACCTCCACTCATCCAGTCTTTGCTCTAACTCTTCTTTAGACTCCCCCACTAAAACCACATCATCTGCATACAACACGTTCCACGGTGTCCCCACACGTACGTCCTCCGTCAGCACGTCAACACAATGTTGAAGAGGAAGGGACTCAACGCAGAGACGCTGTATTATATAAGGTCTCTTCTTAATTTTCAGGTAGAATACAGGTTCGTCTACCATACATATTATACATTTTCTATTTTTTACCTTGACAGAAAATGAATTTTAAAAAGGTGACTTAATTAAACATTCAAGGAAGTACCCTAAGTTTACTACACTTTCCACGTAAATGTAAAGTAGTAAGATATCTAGAATGTATAAATGCCAAATCAAATTTAATGCTGGGTCCTGCTGTATAATTCTGTATATCATTACTCTCTGGGGAAATGTCTGGTAAAGAGAAATGGTAAAAAATAATCATTTTGAACAACATCTTTTATTAAAAAAAAAAAAAAATCAATTTGTCACATGCTTTAAATATTACCAAATCTTCCTTCATGTTTGTCAATGGATAGGCTATTAAAATGACGAGCATACAATAGTGTCTAGGGAGCCATCGTAACCTCATCATCTTCTTCCAATCCATGACTATTTTTTACGATATGGTCAAAGGTGTGGTAGGCTAGATAGGAGAGAGAGCCAGTCACATTTAGAACAAGTTTTGGGCATAAGTAGAAACAGGTATAGGTGAGTCTATCTATAGGAAGTGTGTATGGCTAACAAATTAACACTGCCATATTATTATCTGTCACCACCTGTTACCGATGTCCAGGTTAACACACACACACACACACACACACACGTTAACACCTACACACACAGACACACACACACGTTAACTCCTACACACACACACACACACACACACACACACACGTTAACTCCTACACAAACACACACACACACGTTAACTTCTACACACACAGACACACACACACGTTAACTCCTACACACACACACACACACACACACACACACACACGTTAACTCCTACACACACACACACACACACACACACACACACGTTAACTCCTACACACACACACACACACACACACACACACACACACACACGTCAAGACTTTTGAAGTGACCTATACTCAAGCAAACGCGGCAGAGAATGTGTACTCTCCATCATTATCAAGTGGATGGAGGACGAATGGAGGGGCGAAGTCAAAAACACCAACAGCAGCAGCAGTAACAGTAGGTTCTGGGGCAGCAGGAGCAGGAGCAGGAGCAGGAGCAGCAGCAGCAGCAGTAGAGGGCGTCTCAGACATGAAGGCATGCATGGCAGATTCGTGGGTAACCTCTACATCCGAATCAGCAACAACAACAACGTCGTTATTGTTGTTCTCTTCTTCGGGGACGGGCTGAGGCTCAACATAAACATTCTGTGTAACAACGGGGGCATTTCTGAAAGCAAAGGGGAAATATTCAGGGGTAACGGGAGCACTGTGGATGACAGCAACAGGTTCAAGTTGAGGAGTAACGGGAAGAGTTTCAGCTCCGGGATTGGTTGTTGTCTTCTCGAGGTTGAATCTGACTCCAGGTTTGGGGATCCTTCTGACGGCCGGGTTGGAGGAGACGGTGAAACTGAAGCTGGGTTTGATGGGGTTTCTCTTGGCCGCCAGAGGGAGTGTTCCTGCCTCACACACCCAGCAACAACACGCCGCGGCCACCAACACCACCAAAATCTGACCCCCAGGGACAAGTGGTAAATCATAATGTAGAACTAAACACTTATATATTGTGAATTAAGTGACTAATTATGTACACTTGCGGACATATGAAACAGACACACCTGAAACGGGACTCCTCACTGAGCATAGGGTAAGATGTGACGTTGTGTATATAGGCTTAATATTAAGGGTCTCACCTGAAGTGTATCTGTTTCATGTGTCCGCAACTGTACATCAGACGCACCGTGCACCGATACTTTAGTGACCCAGTGTACACATAAATCAATAAGTAATCAGACGATAAAATAAATAAAGGATTAATTACCGTACAATACAATAAAATACTGTTGTCTTATTACCTGCAGACATCAGTACCAGGGAGAATTTAGTATTGTTTTTTGAGGTCGTCTGTTTACATGTATTTAACCATCGACACAGTAAATAAATACATACACAATTAAGTATACAATAAAAATACATAGACAAACGTACCCAAAGATTGCAAAATTAAAAAACCTCCCCCTTCCCCTCCATTGCTTATGACAACAACAATACTACCTCAACAACAAAAATAACAACAACAACCTACCTGGGTCTTCATGCTAGAGGTATGACAGATGGAGGGAGAATGAGATGAGGGTGGAAAGCTGTCCCCTATATATATACCACATGTGTATGGTACCGTCCCTATCTCTGACCCCACCCATCAATGTACAGTACAGTCTCCGTTTTTGGTCCTTTGGTACGGGTAGTCACAAAACATTAATGGCTCTTCCACTCTTGACACAAATATATAATAATGAGAGTTGCACACACTATCGAATTTGCAACAGTGGAGAAATGTGTTGTTGTTGTTGTTGTTGTTGTTGTGATGTTGAGATGGTCAGTCTGAAATGTCATATGCAACGTGAGTGTGTGAATCAAAACCAACAGTGATAGGGAGTCGGTGGAGGTGAACAGACTTTTGATGGTGACTGTATAATTATTTTCCCACCTACCTTGGACCAATCCTTCTACTTACCCAACATACCTACCCGACACTACCCACCTACTCTGTCCTTACCTAACAAACTGACCATGTACACACTAAAATACCCACTTACCTACATAACAGGACACTACCCACCTATATACTCTGTCCTTACCTAACTAACTACCCATGTACACACTAACCTTCCCCATTTACCTACATAACACGACACTACCCACCTACTCTGTCCTTACCTAACTAACTACCCATGTACACACTAACCTACCCACTTACCTACATAACATGATACTACCCACCTACTGTGTCCTTACCCATGTATATACTTACCTACCGAAATACCACGCCATTAACCACCTACTCTACCCACCTACAGTTCCCACCTTAAACCAACCCACCTGTCCAGTTAGGTATTAATTTCACACTGAGCCTACCCATCTACCCACCTACAGTACCTTCACAACCCACCTACCAACCCACATACCTTCTCAACCCACCTACCCACCTTTACCTTTACAACCCACCTACCCACATACCTTCTCAACCCACCTACCCACATACCTTCTCAACCCACCTAACCTACCTTCTCAACCCACCTAACCTACCTACCTATATTCTCAACCCACCTACCCACATACCTTCTCAACCCACCTACCCACATACCTTCTCAACCCACCTTCTCAACCCACCTAACCTACCCACATACCTTCTCAACCCACCTACACACATACCTTCTCAACCCACCTACCCACATACCTTCTAAACCCAACCTACCCACATACCTTCTCAACCCACCTACACACATACCTTCTCAACCCACCTAACCTACCCACATACCTTCTCAACCCACCTACACACATACCTTCTCAACCCACCTACCCACATACCTTCTCAACCCACCTACCCACATACCTTCTCAACCCACCTACCCACATACCTTCTCAACCCACCTAACCTACCCACATACCTTCTCAACCCACCTACCCACATACCTTCTCAACCCACCTACCCACCTTTACCTTTACAACCCACCTACCCACATACCTTCTCAACCCACCTACCCACCTTTACCTTTACAACCCACCTACCAAAGTACTCCATCTTATATGCAGGTAAGGTTAGTAGTTTTTTATCTCCTTGTCCTTCCTTCCCTTCCTTGTTTACCGATGCCATACTAAACCTCTTGTTTTGTTTTTTTGTTTTGTTTGTTTTGGTAATTGGTTTAGTTGGTTATGTGATCGTGTATGGGACCTGGTGGCTTCTGATTCCTCCTGACTATGCCACGAAACAAGCTCCTTATTAGTGTAGGTTGGTGTTTCTCTGCCATTTTTGAAGGACTCTCTAACCTTCAATTTTCTGACTACATCACGGGGGGGCCTTAATTAATGGGATGGCAACAAAAGGTACCAGTAGTATGCACGGTCGAGTAGGTTAGCTCATGTGTGGTGGGTGGAGAGGGAAATATAGGCAAAGTTAATGGGTGTGATGTAATAAGAAAGGGAGATATAAAAATAACTTGAGTGATAGAAAGATAGATAGATAGGTAGGTAGATATACAAATAGGTAGATAGGTAGGTAGGAAGATAGACAAACATACAGATAGGTAGGTAGGTAGGTAGATAGATAGACTGACAGACATACAGTTAGGTAGATAGGTAGATAGATAGGTGTATAGATAGAAAGATTGACAGACATACTGATAGGTAGATAGGTAGATAGAAAGATAGACAGAGACATACAGATGGGTAGGAAAGTAGGAAGATAGAAAGATAAATAGAAGCATATAAACAGTTAGGAAAGTAGGAAGATAGAAAGATAGACGGAAATTGATAGATAAATTGATAGATAAAGAGATAACCACATAGTATTCTCCAACCTTCCTTCTGTTTCTATATCTCTCTCATACTCTCTTAACTATTATCTCTATTCCTGTCTTCTCATGTTATTACATCAGAGGAAAGGAATCACTACATTTCCACCAAGATAAAAAACAATAACAACAATGATAATAATAATAATAATAATAATAATAATAATAATAATGACACTACTACTACTACTACTATTACTAATAATAATAATAATAATAACAATAATAATAATAAAGGAATAAAAAAATTATAAACACACGATGGTTGTTCCTGTTTTGATCTCCCCCCACCTCAAAAAAAAAAAAAAAAAAAAAAAAAAAATAGGGATGGTTTAATAGTACTGGTTCCTGTATTATAATTATGTCCTTGTCCACCCATAACTTAGCCAATTATATTTCCTTGTGTAAACTGAAAGGACAGATTCGTATTCTTATTAAGGGGGAAGGAAGTACCGTATGTAAAATGTTGGTTGTATGTTAAATCTGGAGCAACTGATTCCCACAAACTATTCCAAGCAACAGAACACCATTATTTTTGCTCTTCTGGTCCGGTTTCCTGGTATACTTTGGAGGAATCAAGGCACTCCAATGTAACAAAAAAAATTACCACCTTAAGGGGGAAGGAAGTACCGTATGTAAAATGTTGGTTGTATGGTAAATCTGGAGCAACTGATTCATACAAAATATTCCAAGCAATAGGCCAACATTATTTTTGTTCATCTCTTCGTGTTGGAGGAATCAATAAACTCCTCTCGTGTCCTCCAAGCACGGTTATTTTTTTCCTTCAAGCACCGTACCTTTCCTTTCATCCGGCCACACTCAGACTGAATTTTGAAGCACATGATTCCTCCAAACCATTCCACTAAACAGACTACTTTAATTTTGGTTGTTTTGACCTGTTTCCTTGTATTGTTTGGAGGATTCGGTCATCATCTCTATTTTAAAAGTATTCTATGCTCTTAAAACCACGTGGATCGCCTCACCTCACATTGACTGACTGACTGACTGACTGACTGACTGACTGGTTGGTTGGTTATCGTGGGACTACAAGGTTTAGATCTCCAGTTATATCATTATTTTCTTACGTTTCTCTCTCTCTCTCTCTCTCTCTCTCTCTCTCTCTCTCTCTCTCTCTCTCTCTCTCTCTCTCTCTCTCTCTCTCTCTCTCTCTCTCTCTCTCTCTCTCTCTCTCTCTCTCTCTCTCATTTTACTCTATTAATTTGGTGAAACAAAATAAAAAGCCACCGACACAGTTAACTTGGTCAATGGTAAATGAAGAACAATAACAAAAGGTCAAATATTTTCTCCTATAAGAATCAGAACAATACGATTCATTGTGTGTATTGTTTGGTTTGTCACTCAGAATGTGGAATTTATTGTAAACTTTCCTCCCTGACCAAGACGAGAAAAACTCTTGGTATGTACTATGAATATTCACATGTTGCCAATATGTTGACAACTGTCAGGAGTCACAGTAAAAAATATAATTACATCTTTCAGTAGAGTTGTATTTATAAAAGTACACACACAAAAGTCAAAATATAATTTGTAATTTTATGTACAAGTAGACACCAAGAACACGACCTTGTTGTCACTCAATGACTTGTTGATGACCTAGCTTTGGCTTCAGCGTGTACTTGTGCCAGTGTGGCCTTGACCTGAGCCACGGCTGGTGTGTCCTCCGGCAGGTCTGATGCAGCCACCTTGAAGCCCATGCCGGGAGCCGCTGCATACTTCCTGACGTGGACATCACCCAGGGGGTTGATGTAGGCGAAGCTGCCAGAGACGCGATCCAAGGAGTCCTTGACCTCTACACGGGTGTTGGGACCTCCCCAGTGACCGAATGTATACTGGTTGGCCTCGTCCTGGGAGTGGAACTGTCCCCCCACGAAGGGCACGGACAGGGAGGGCATAGGTGGCTCAGGGGCAGCTAGGGGCTCAGGGGCAGCTGCCACCACCACAGGTACTGGTGCTACAGCAACAGTTTGTACCACAGGGGTGGGGACGGCAGCTGGGATAGACTTAACTACAAGTGCGGGAGCAGGAACAGGAGATGGAGCAACACGAGCAGATTTCACCACAGGGATGGGGACAGGGACGAGGCCAGGGAAAGGAGCAGCCCTGAGGTTAGTTGAGGGGATGATCAAAGAGATGACAGGCTTTGTATCACCCACAGCGACAGACACCGTGGGTATATTGGCTACCGTGGGCTTAGTCTGGGTGTTGATGGTGGGGAGAGTAGGGAGGGTGATGCTGGGTAATGGGATGGTGATGAGGCCAGGACTGGTGGTGCCCTGAGGGAAGATGTAGGCGGTCCATTTCTGCTGTTGTTGTTGTACCGGCGCCGCCACACAACACGTCACAGTAACACTAAACAACACAAGCTGAGAGGCCAAGAGTAGAGGGTAAAGTCAGGGTTACAAGTGTAGTAGGTACCTTTCCTACCTCATTATTTAACCGCTCATTATTTTATCAATCGAATTAATACACTATAAGTATATCACTTATGTAGCTCAAATGTACAAAAATATGGAGGGAAATGGGTATGGAAGGTTAAGGACCTGAACCTGTGAACTCCGTCATTGTGTACCCCGTTGAAAGTAGACAAACATTGATATATATGTACACTGATTGGTAACTCTACAGCAAGATCAAGTTCTTGATCCTGCTCTACAGCATGGTTTTCAGCGAGCGTGCGTGAGGGTGTATGTATGCTTTTTGTTATGCATATTTGAGTGTGCATGGATGAGGTAGCGTGCATATGATATCTACAGTGTGTGTGTGTATGTGCTGTTTTGTAATTTTATAATGAACAAATAAGTGTGTGTGTGTGTGTGTGTGTGTGTCGTACAATACTAACCAGATTCTTCATGATGGTGGTGGTGGTGGTGGTAGTAGTAGTAGTGGGAGATGACTGTGATGACTCGGTTCATCTGCACATGCTTATATAGTAACTCGTCTTCAAACCCCCACTACCACACTACGACCCAGCCAGCCAGCCAGCCAGCCCCCTCCCTTCCCAAGCTCCACCCTGATTCCTACCTTCCTTTTCCTCCAACCTTACCCTACCTTGCTACCTTCCTTACCTTCCCTCCAACTCCTACTCCCTCCCTTCTCTTATCTATGATCTCCTATTCCCTGCCTCCCCCTACCTTCCCTGGCACCCAACTCCCTTCCCTCTCCTTTACCTTTCTTAGCACCCAACCCCTTCCCTCTCCTTTACCTTCCCTAACACCCAACCCCTTCCCTCTCCTTTACCTTTCCTAGCACCCAACTCCCTTCCCTCTCCTTTACCTTCCCTAACACCCAACCCCTTCCCTCTCCTTTACCTTTCCTGGCACCCAACTCCCTTTCCTCTCCTTTACCTTCCCTATCACCCAACCCCTTCCCTTACCCTACCTTTCCTAGCACCCAACTCCCTTCCCTCTCCTTTACCTTCCCTAACACCCAACTCCCTTCCCTCTCCTTTACCTTTCCTGGCACCCAACTCCCTTCCCTCTCCTTTACCTTTCCTAGCACCCAACCCCATCCCTTCCCTTCCCTTCCCTTCCCCTACCTTCCCTAGCACCCAACCCCGTTTCATTCCCCTACCTCTCCTATAGCACCCAAATTCCTTTTCTTCCCTTACCTTCCCTGGCACCCAACCCTCTTCCATTCCCCTACCTCTACTAGCACCAACCCCTCACCACTCCCCTCCCCCACACCCACACCCAAACACCCAACAGCTCATCCTTCCCATCCTTCGCTCTGGATAATTTTTTACACTTAATACTTCAAGGTTTTCTTCTGTTCTATTCCCAGTGTAGCTCAGTTGCCAACCAAAAAACCAAGAAGAATGAACACCACGTGAGGCTTTTCATGGATTGCGTTGTTTTAAGGGAATTAAGGCCTACTACTGATTCCTCCAACCAATGCCAAGGAACAAGACCCACCATTAGAGTAACACTAAAGTCGTCTGTTTCCTGGTATAGTTTTAAGGAATCAGTAGCTCTCCAATTTATCATCAAGAGTCTCTCCCCTCATGCAAGCAATCCTGAAGAAAGTGGACAGTGTTGGTGTCATTGATTCCTCTCATGCACCTCACCTCCTTCTCTTCTCTTCTCTCATCTCTCTATGTACACTTTCACTCTCTCTGCCTTTTTTCTCCCTAATACCCCTCCATATCTCCTCTTTTTCCTTCTTTTCATCTTTCTCCTCCTTCACTCATCCCCACACTTCCTCTCTTTTTTCCACTCGTCTCACCACCATCACCACCAACGCACTCGCCACCATCCTCACGCATCAACCAGCTCACCCTGACCTTACCATCCAAACTGTAACTATGTTTTTGTCCCCTCCACCCCGTCCTTGGTAGTGCAGGGGACGGGACAGGGTGTGGCAGGCAGGCAGGCAGGCAGGTAGGTAGCTCTTCTCTCCTTGTGTGGTCGTTTTGAGAGGTAATATTCACAGTTGAGGAGGAGGAGGCTGTGTTGGTTTAGTTAGTGTGTATAATATTATCTCCTTGTGTTGGTCACTTTAAGGTAATATCCACAACGAGGAGAAGGAGGCTGTGTTAGTTTGGTTATATCGTATTATACTATATCACACACACACACACACACACACACACACACACACACACACACACACACACACACACACACACACACTCTCTCCCTCCTCTTCACTTCTTCTCTACTCACCCCACAGCTTCCGTCATATAGGCCTGGTACTCTCTGGTCCATTTACGTTTGATCTGAAAGGGTAAGGATGAATTAGATTGGGTTCTGATAGATATCTTTTGGTGAAGGTATTGGTAGGTTGGATTAGGTTAGGTTAGGTTAGGTTAGGTTAGGTGAAGGTACTGGTAGGTTGGGTTAGGTAAGGCGAAGGTATTGTTAGGTTGGGTTAGGTTAGGCTAGGTGAAGGTATTGGTAAGTTAGGTTAGGTTAGGTTAGGTAAGGTGAAGGTACTGGTAGGTTAGGTTAGGTGAAGGTATTGGTAGGTTAGGTTAGGTAAGGTCAGGTGATGGTATTGGAAGGTTAGGTTAGGTTAGGTTAGGTTAGGTGAAGGTATTGGTAGGTTAGGTTAGGTTAGGTCAGGTGATGGTATTGGTAGGTTAGGTTAGGTTAGGTCAGGTGATGGTATTGGTAGGTTAGGTTAGGTTAGGTTAGGCTAGGTTAGGTGACGTTAGGTGACGTTAGGCTAGGTTACGTTAGGTTAGATTAGGGTAGGTTAGGTCAGGTGATGGTATTGGTAGGTTAGGTTAGGTTAAAGTGGATTAGACTGGGTTTTATCAGGTTGTTTGTTTTATGTTATGTTTGTTAAGGTTTGGACATGAGCTTATCGTCTACAGGGAGAGAATATATTTACTTTTATTAGGTTACGCAAGTTACATTTGACCAAGTTATATTACATTTTATTTAAGGGAAAATATAGCAAGCTGGTCTAAAACTGAGTGTACTTGAGGAATTATATTGTTTGTGTGTTGTCTCACTCATAAACACGACTACACAATACTACCATCTTAACGTAGCAGAAAAAAATGAAGATACGCGCTTAAGAAAAAAGGATGGCGGGAAGATGCGCACGCACAAAAAGAATGAAGATGCGTAAGACCAAAATGAGGACACGACCAAACAAACAAAAGATACGCGACCCCCCCCAAAAAAAGAAAACAGAGAAGCGCTAAAGACCAAAGAACAGTGTCACACAACAAAAGTATAAGTAAAAGTAAACAAGTTAATAATTACATAGGTAAACATAGAAATAAATTAACATATATATATATATAAATTGGAGGAATCAGCAGCCTTCCAATTAATTTTTCACATAATACAAGAGATAGTTGCCAGTCTACCTTAAACATATTCTAAAAACTCTACATGACAACCCTTAACTGACTCTGGGAAGGCTATCAGTACTGTGCTGTGTTAAGGTGAGTACTGTGGGAGTTGGATGGTCACTCCTTCTCAGTAACTCTAAAAATAATAATAATAAAAATATTAATATTATTATTATTATTATTATTATTATTATTGGTGTCATGAGATGTATACAGTGGGTAATGGCTTCTCAGTAACTCTAAAAAAAAATATAATATTACTATTTTTTTGTATTGTGTGTTGGTGTTGTAGACGAGGCAGGCTTGGTCCTTGAGACTCCTTCAACGTGGCCTCTGAAATGGTAAGTTTTTGTCCCCCTACCACACCTTCATGGAAGTGTTTTTTGTAGGCCCACCACGCCCTTACCTGGTGCATCCCTAACCATCCTCTTAATAATAAGCTCCTCTTCATCTTATTTCTCCTCTACTTTTCCTCCTCCTCTTTTTATTCTCTGTCTTCCTCCTTTTCTTTTTTTTCCTCTTCTTCTTATTCTATTTCTTCTTTTTCTCCTCCTACTCCTCCTCCTCCTGCCCCTCCTTCTTTTCTTTTTCTTCTTCTTCTTCTTCTTCTTCTCCTCCTCCTTCTCTTTTTCTTCTTCTTCTTCTCCTCCTCCTCCTCCTCCTTATCTTTTTTTTCTTCTCCTTTTCTTTCTTTCCTTCTGGCAGCCCTTTTTTGGTCCAACCCCTTCATTATTTTTGGCCCAACGATTTTTTTCCCTTCCTACTCCACCTTCCATCATTCACTCCTTTATCTTCTCTCCCCACTACTCCACCTTCCATCCTTCACTCCTTTATCTTCTCTCCCCACTACTCCACCTCCCGTCCTTCACTCCTTCATCTTCTCTCCTCACTACCCCACCTCCCGTCCTTCACTTCTTTCCTACTCCTCCTCTTTACCTTAAGTTTTCAGGAGGGTGTTTTGGGCGTGGTCGTGGGTCGGGGGTTCCCCTGGGCCAGTCAGTGTTGCCAGAACGGTCATCTGCCCCCCATTACCTACCTCATCTCGTACGGTTATCTGTCTCCCTTTTAGCCTACCTACTACCTCTTCCTTGCCCACCAGCACTACATGATTACCACAAGGTCGCCATTATAAGCTCATCTTTAGTACAGGTACCTCTTCTTCATCCTTGTGCTACTCGGTCGTCATTAAAGGCTCATCCTTAGTGTTTCTTTTTCATCCTTGTGTGTTCTTCTTCACCCTAGTACTTCCCAACCGTCCTAGTAATTCTTCTTTATGTTAAGAGTCACCCATGGTAAATAAAGATGGTCTGACTGTGAGATGATAATTCTTTTTCTTTAAGTTTTATTATATGAAGCGAGAGTATGTAACCAGTCACTCCATTAATTTGTTTTGAGGGAAGTGATGACGACACAAACTTGTGAGTCACGAGGCAGGAGCTCATGCAGGTGCTTGCTCAAAAGAGAAGCAGTTAGTGAGTGGTGGTAGGAGAGGCAAGAACCTGTCTCAAGTGTACTGCATCACAACACTCCACATTCTCCTGTACACCACACTACCTAACACAGTCATCATGCTCTTGGTGAGTCCTACGTACATTCTGTATTATCGAGACTCATTTGCATTCCAGTCTGCTATTTGCAACTGATAGTCTTATCTATAATTTTATGTTTGGTGAAAGAATAAATGAGAAATATAAATATTATATGCTGCAAAAATGATAAAATGCATTTGTGTTAGGATGTAAAGCAGTGTAGTAACATAAGCCTATAACAGCAATGCAGTATATCTAGAGAGTTTATGAAACCAATAAAAGAAGAAATTTGCAATGCATAAATATATAATCTATTGAAAGTGACCCAATCATTAGTGACTATAAAACCAATCTCGTGAGAAGTGCGTATTAAAACAAGAGTTATTTTCTCGCACTACTTTACCCAAGCATGTAAATATGCAGCGTATTAACTTATGTATGCGTATGTGTTATGTATACGAAACTAATTACTTTAACGATAACCCCTCAGACTGTGTTAGCGTTGGCTGTAGTGAGCTGTAGGGCGCTACCTATACAACAACAACAACAACAACAACAGACATCGTACCAGTCCCACCACAACAACCCTGACATCCGACTGTACGTATCAGGAGAAAAACACCTCATGTTCCCCGATGCTCCCTACGACACTCTGACAGCAACTCGGTATGACACACTTACCCACGACCCCTTCACCAGTCCATCGCTCTCGTATCCACCTATCTCCGAGGAACTGGTGTTAAGAGTCCCCTCCCCTGTAGTACATCCTGATCCATACCTCATTAACCAGTTCTTGTTCAATGATGATAATTTCAATGGTTCTTTGGAGGACGGTGATTACATTTACGTTGCCGAAGAGAGGGGTGGGTCGAATGTGCCTAATCCAGTACCCGTATATAATGTAGGTGGATCAAAGGCTGTTGGTGTTGGTGGTGGTGTTGGTGGTGGTGGTGGTGGTGGTGATGTTGTTGGTGAAGTGGGGTATGGTGTTGGTGGTAGTGTTGGTGGTGGTGGTGGTGGTGGTGGTGGTGATGTTGGAGGTGGAGTTATAGTAGATGGTGGTGATGTTTTAGATGTTGATGTTCGTGTTGGTGATGTTGGTAGTGTTGGTGAAGTGGGGTATGGTGTTGTTGGTGGTGTTTTAGATGGTGGTGTTGGTAGTGATGGTGAAGTGGGGTATGGTGATGTTGGTGGTGATTTGGGTAGTGTTGGTGGTGGTGTTGGTGTTGGTGATGTTGGTAGTGATGGTGGTGGTGTTATAGATGGTGGTGTTGGTGATGTGGGTAGTATTGGTGAAGTGGGGTATGGTGATGGTGGTGATGTGGGTAGTGTTGGTGGTGGTGTAATAGATGGTGGTGAAGTGGGGTATGGTGATGGTGGTGATGTTGGTAGTGTTGGTAGTGGTGTTATAGCTGGTGGTTTTGATGGTGAAGTGGGGTATGGTGATGGTGTTGGTGGTGATGTTGGTAGTATTGGTGGTGGTGTTATAGATGGTGGTGATGTTGGTTTCTACGAGGCCACACCTGTCCACGAGGCCACACCTGTCCACGAGGCCACACCTCTCTATGAAGAGACTCCATTCCACGAGGCCATACCTGTCCACGAGGCCACACCTCTCTATGAAGAGACTCCATTCCACGAAGCCACACCTCTCCATGAAGAGACTCCATTCCACGAGGCCACACCTCTCTATGAAGAGACTCCATTCCACGAGGCCACACCTCTCCATGAAGAGGCTCCATTCCACGAGACCACACCTCTCCATGAAGAGATTTCATTCCACGAGACCACACCAATCCACGAGGCCACACCATTCCATGAGGCCACACCTGTCCACGAGGCCACACCTGTCCATGAGGCCACACCTGTCCATGAGGCCACACCATTCCAAGATGCCACAACTGTCCACGAGGCCACACCTGTCCATGAGGCCACACCATTCCAAGATGCCACACCTGTCCACGAGGCCACACCTGTCCATGAGGCCACACCATTCCAAGATGCCACAACTGTCCACGAGGCCACACCTGTCCATGAGGCCACACCATTCCAAGATGCCACACCTGTCCACGAGGCCACACCTGTCCATGAGGCCACACCATTCCAAGATGCCACAACTGTCCACGAGGCCACACCTGTCCATGAGGCCACACCATTCCAAGATGCCACACCATTCCATGAGACCACACCTGTCCGAGAAGAGATTCCTGTCGATGAGTCACCTCTTGGTCACGAAGAGACTTTTGTGTATGAGGCTGTACCTATCCACCAACACCAGTCAGTACACGTCACACCTCCTGTACACCAGATCACTCCTGTACAACACATTACACCTGTTGACACACCTGACCTTCCCATCGCCATCACACCTGTTGACACTCCTGACCTTCCCATCCCCATCACACCTGTTGACACTCCTGACCTTCCCATCACACCTGTTGACACTCCTGACCTTCCCATCCCCATCACACCTGTTGACACTCCTGACCTTCCCATCACACCTGTTGACACTCCTGACCTTCCCATCACACCTGTTGACACTCCTGACCTTCACATCACACCTGTTGACACTCCTGACCTTCCCATCTCACCTGTTGACACTCCTGACCTTCCCATCCCCATTACACCTGTTGACACTCCTGACCTTCCCATCACACCTGTTGACACTCCTGACCTTCCCATCCCCATCACACCTGTTGACACTCCTGACTTTCCCATCACACCTGTTGACACTCCTGACCTTCCCATCACCATCACACCTGTTGACACTCCTGACCTTCCCATCACACCTGTTGACACTCCTGACCTTCCCATCCCCATCACATTTGTTGACACTCTTGACCTTCCCATCACACCTGTTGACACTCCTGACCTTCCCATCACACCTGTTGACACTCCTGACCTTCCCATCACCATCACACCTGTTGACACTCCTGACCTTCCCATCCCCATCACACCTGTTGACACTCCTGACCTTCCCATCACACCTGTTCACACTCCTGACCTTCCCATCACACCTGTTGACACTTCTTACCTTCCCATCACACCTGTTGACACTCCTGACCTTCCCATCACACCTGTTGACACTCCTGACCTTCCCATCCCCATCACATTTGTTGACACTCCTGACCTTCCCATCACACCTGTTCACACTCCTGACCTTCCCATCACACCTGTTGACACTCCTGACCTTCCCATCACACCTGTTGACACTCCTGACCTTCCCATCACACCTGTTCACACTCCTGACCTTCCCATCACACCTGTTGACACTCCTTACCTTCCCATCACACCTGTTGACACTCCTGACCTTCCCATCACACCTGTTGACACTCCTGACCTTCCCATCACATCTGTTGACACTCCTGACCTTCCCATCACACCTGTTGACACTCCTGACCTTCCCATCACACCTGTTGACACTCCTGACCTTCACATCACACCTGTTGACACTCCTGACCTTCCCATCACACCTGTTGACACTCCTGACCTTCCCATCACCATCACACCTGTTGACACTCCTGACCTTTCCATCACACCTGTTGACACTCCTGACCTTCCCATCACCATCACACCTGTTGACACTCCTGACCTTCCCATCCCCATCACACCTGTTGACACTCCTGACCTTCACATCACACCTGTTGACACTCCTGACCTTCCCATCACACCTGTTGACACTTCTTACCTTCCCATCACACCTGTTGACACTCCTGACCTTCCCATCACACCTGTTGACACTCCTGACCTTCCCATCCCCATCACACCTGTTGACACTCCTGATCTTCCCATCACACCTGTTCACACTCCTGACCTTCCCATCACACCTGTTGACACTCCTGACCTTCCCATCACACCTGTTGACACTCCTGACCTTCCCATCACACCTGTTCACACTCCTGACCTTCCCATCACACCTGTTGACACTCCTGACCTTCCCATCACACCTGTTGACACTCCTTACCTTCCCATCACACCTGTTGACACTCCTGACCTTCCCATCACACCTGTTGACACTCCTGACCTTCCCATCACATCTGTTGACACTCCTGACCTTCCCATCACACCTGTTGACACTCCTGACCTTCCCATCACACCTGTTGACACTCCTGACCTTCACATCACACCTGTTGACACTCCTGACCTTCCCATCACACCTGTTGACACTCCTGACCTTCCCATCACACCTGTTGACACTCCTGACCTTCCCATCACATCTGTTGACACTCCTGACCTTCCCATCACACCTGTTTACACTCCTGACCTTCACATCACACCTGTTGACACTCCTGACCTTCACATCACACCTGTTGACACTCCTGACCTTCCCATCACACCTGTTGACACTCCTGACCTTCCCATCCCCATCACACCTGTTGACACTCCTGACCTTCCCATCCCCATCACACCTGTTGACACTCCTGACCTTCCCATCCCCATCACACCTGTTGACACTCCTGACCTTCCCATGCCCATCACATTTGTTGACACTCCTGACCTTCCCATCACACCTGTTGACACTCCTGACCTTCCCATCACACCTGTTGACACTCCTGACCTTCCCATCACACCTGTTGACACTCCTGACCTTCCCATCACACCTGTTGACACTCCTGACCTTCCCATCACACCTGTTGAAACTCCTGACCTTCCTATCACACTTGTTGACACTCCTTCCCTCACCATCACACCTGTTGACACTCCTGACCTTCCCATCACACCTGTTGACACTCCTGACCTTCCCATCACACCTGTTGAAACTCCTGACCTTCCCATCACACTTGTTGACACTCCTTCCCTCACCATCACACCTGTTGACACTTCTGACCTTCCCATCGCCATCACACTTGTTGAAACTCCTGACCTTCCCATCACACCTGTTGACACTCCTTCCCTCACCATCACACCTGTTGACACTCCTGACCTCACCATCATACCTGTTGACACTCCTTCCCTCACCATCACACCTGTTGACACTCCTTCCCTCACTATCACACCTGTTGACACTCCTTCCCTCACCATCACACCTGTTGACACTCCTTCCCTCACCATCACACCTGTTGACACTCCTTCCCTCACCATCACACCTGTTGACACTCCTTCCCTCACCATCACACCTGTTGACACTCCTTCCCTCACCATCACACCTGTTGACACTCCTTCCCTCACCATCACACCTGTTCCAGACGCTGCTACTCCTTTCCATTTGGCCACTTCTCTCCAATCGGATTCTCCCGTTGAGGCGGATATTTCTCACAAGGCAGACTGCCCTCAGGATACCACCACTACTGACGGCCAGATCACCTCCTATCAGGCACCAGGGGCGTCCTCTGTGTTGGATGCAGTAGTGTCTGAGTCTATTGGTGCCCCTGTGCCCCCCATGCCCTCACAGACGGTCCCATTCGAGAGTGAGTACTTCGAAGCTAAGGGTCACTGAGACACAGGCCACAACACCCGTCAAGAGGACAAGGACTCATTAGGTCAAGTCGCCTATGTCAACCCAGATGGTGAAGTTCAGGTCAGCAAGTATGAGGTGGCTGCTCATTTCAAAGAGTCACACCTGCCAGCCAATACACCCACTTCGGGAACACAAGCCAAGGTCATATCAGGCAATAAATACATGTAATACTTTACTCTCTGGTTAATAATAGTGTCGCATATAACAGATTTAACAATTTAAACATTTACACTTGATAATAATTACGTTAGTCTTGGGGCTTTATTCAAGAAAAGGTCACGGGCGATATGAGGACCATTACCACTGTAAATTTTAAGTATAAATGTTATTCTCCTTGCCATAATCACGACTTACTAAAACATGACCAATATTTGTAAGTATCGTTGGTTTGTGTAGGGCGACTATAACTGAAAAATTAGTTAGAAAAGCCTTGTTAGATGATAAGCTGTGGCCATTTATTAAGACCACATATTGTTTCACAGATGGAGTTAAATATAGTTCTGAAGTATACAAGCTTAGCTACAAAAACACACAAATATATAACTGTATGTTGTGAGTAAACAGAGGTGAATAAAATGGGGATAATTATGGGTCATATACTGCTCATTCTCATATAATATACTTCGCTGGTTTTCCTTTATCTATCACACATACTATGATGGTGGCTACAAGAAGAATGCACTTCACACACACACACACACACACACACACACACACACACACACATCGGAAATTGCTGATATACTCTTTCATACGCTGATAAATATCTATAAGCATCAACAGATTTTTTATGACAACTCATCTAAAAAGTTTGAAATATTTGTGCCTCAAGTATGGTTTCCTTTAATGCAAAAGATATATTAAATGGTATCTGATTATACGCCAGCCAGACATGTATATTTCTTTCATACTGTACACATAATATATATAATCAGTGTATGTATTCCTTGATAATACGTAATTCACGATAGAATAAGTCCAATAAGCTTATGACATTAATGTGCCCTTTATATAATTGTTCGTGTTTGATAAATAAATTCCTATTCTTGTTTATCATACGTAATTGTATGTTTTCTGTGTTTACACCAATTCAAAAGCACCTTCATATCCTGTTGGTGACATACACTATCTCACTCCACGTCAGGTTTTTATTTGGTGAGATTCAAGGTGACCTACTAAATGACCAAAACCAGTTGTAGGACAGAGGGAACAGTGCCCACATGCTGCTTCTTATAACATATAGGACAAAAACGAGGAAAACAAAAAAAGATACACACAATTATAGGCAAATCATGTCAATTGAGATTCAGTTGACCAAGCGTGACGAGGTTTCTCTGACCACCTGTACTGTATATAATATAGGAATGATATACTAGAATGGTATAAGGGCAGAAAAAAAAAAATGGATAAATCTTCACGTTTGCTGATGTAAAAGAATGATAGACTGGAGTGGTATCAGGCAGTAAGAGTTCATATTCTAATCTCTCACGTTTGCTGATGTATGAGAATGATATACTGGAATGCATAAAGCATAAGAGTTCATATTCTAATCTCTCATAGTTGCTAAGTACATGGTGTCCAGGCAGAACAACATATTTCTAATCAGAGTCCCATGAGCACTGTCACACCCTTACAAGAATGTCCTCGCTATGACATCATGCAGGTGAGGTATCTACAGCCACAATCAAATATCCCCCGACACTTTCCTTCGATCGTAGTAAATATCTTGGTAATAAACAACAACAACGCATGTATGATCTTGCAGCACCTCATAATAATAATTGAGGGATTGAGTTGACGTAAGGTGTTGTAGGATTATATTTTGATTGATATGATACTGATTTATTTGCACGATGGAAGGAAAGTGTCGGAGGTTATTTGATTGTGGCTGTACATGGCTCGAATTATCCTTAACCCACACCTTTCTAAATATACAATAATTCTTCATTTAACTCTGATATGTATTGTCATTGTGTATTACGCTGTCCAACGATTTTGTCACGGTATACACAGGTGATGTCATACCATTCTACCACCTGTGACGAGAGAGAGAGAGAGAGAGAGAGAGAGAGAGAGAGAGAGAGAGAGAGAGAGAGAGAAGGAGAGAGAGAGAGAGAGAGAGAGAGAGAGAGAGAGAGAGAGAGAGAGGAGAGAGAGAGAGAGAGAGAGAGAGAGAGAGAGAGAGAGAGAGAGAGAGAGAGAGAGAGAGAGAGAGAGAGAGAGAGAGAGAGAGAGAGAGAGAGAGAGAGAGAGAGAGAGAGAGAGAGAGAGAGAGGGAGAGAGAGAGAGAGAGAGAGAATGTATAACACAAACTACAGTATTGGTGTATTGGTGTACAGGACATCACCGAGCCCCACTTGAGTAATAATGATCTTTTTTATCATGTGTATATAAATTTCATCGAAGTCTGTACCCAATAATGTGAGGTTGCCAATGCGTGTGAAGAGGAGAAAAAATGTAAATGTCTGGATTAAACCGGTTTGACTTAATTATTACTGACAAACAGGAGGCTATCGATTCCTCCACACTGTGTCACGATACAGGCTTTCACCAGTATACAGTATGGGTCCTCCTGTTGTAAGGCGCAGTTTGGAGGAATCAGAAGCCTCTACATCAGCAAAAAACAGGTGCATGTGTTGTGAGGTTGAGTGGAGATCTGCCCTGAGGATACAATACTTCATGACTTTACACTGACATCTTCGTTCAGTTTGGGAACGTGTACGTATTGAAGGAGTAACAATTCCTCCAAACTATCCCAGGAAACCAAACACTTCAGTGTTACTAATAGGGTGATTTGGTTCGTGACATAGTTAGGAGGAATCAGTATATATATATAACACACACACGTTTATGGTCATAATGGGGGTTCATTCATAACAAAAAACAAACCTTGACCTTTTATATTTGAGCTTAAAATAACAATATAATAAATGCCCTCAAAAACAACTTAGAGAGCGAGAGAGAGAGAGAAAAAAAAAAATGATGCAACTGTCGGGTAAGGAGAACTGAAGGTCAGTTTGGCGAGGTTTGTACAGGCGTATATATGTTGGATAGGCACGGTCGGATTATAAGGGTCAGTCAGTCATTATAGAAAAGGACAAAAATTAGGTGTCCAAAGCTGAAGACTTTGAAGGACGAGGGGAGTTGAAAGTCGTAGGAAACTTTGATAAAAGTTTGATGTTGATATCTGGTATGGTCTAGGAGGAGTTAGGTTCGGACATTTTCCAAAATCTGGGGCACAAGAACTGAGGTTGACCACCAGACCAAAAAGCTTTCCAAAATCAGGAACAAGAAAAATGTCTGAATATTTAGAGAACTCGCTTCGCTCACGGAACCAGTCTCATTATGTAAACTAATAATGAAAGGTGGAAATGCCTTTTTTTTTTTTTAGTTCTTAATTACCTTTCGTACAAGCCCCAACACTCTGGGGAATGTTGCCGCTAAAGGCCATGATGCTATTTGATACTTATAGAGAGCAAAATAATATAGTAATCCATCCAATAAATATCATAATTTCTGTTATACCCTTCTAAGAAAACGGATACTTTTATGATAAACTTGAATAATCTTCTTTTGTGTGTGTGTGTGTGTGTGTGTGTGTGTGTGTGTGTGTGTGTGTGTGTGTTTTGTTCCCAAGTAAGATGAGTTAAGGGTCCAATACACTTCTCGTCTCGGGAAAACCAGTTGGATTAGCAAATGATGTAACTGATTCCTCCAAACTATACCAGGAAACAGATGAACCATAAATCATAGTACTAGGGGATAATTATAGTATGTTTCATGGGACAGCTTGGAGGAATTAGTAGTAGCTCTCAAGTAACAAGCAAGATTTGTACCTCATACTATCTTGAGGGTTAAATTAGTGGCTACTGATTTCTCCAAACTATGACACTGATAAACTAACTGACACACTCACTCTCAGCATACTGTCTGGGGCTGATGTTATGTGGCGTAGATAGGTAAGGCAAAGCGAGTGAACAAAAAGAAGAGTTAGTAATATGTAGCAACGATATAATTCTAACTATTCAACCAGTGACACACACACACACACACACGTAATAATAATAATAATAATAATGATAATAGTAAGAACAATAGTAATAATAATAATAATAATAATAATAATAATAATAATAATAATAATAATAATAATAATAATAATAACGATAATTATAATAGTAATAATAATAATAAGTAACGATAATTATAATAGTAATAATAATAATAATAATAATAACAATAATAATAGTAACAATAATTATAATAGTAATAATAATAAATAATAATAATAATAATAATAATAATAATAACAACAAACATAAATCAATAAAAATAGTATTGCATCAGGGGTGGACCACTCCCATCCTTACATATGGTCCTCTAGTCTTCCTCTCCTTTGCTCTTGTGAATCGAGCTGGAGAGTGTGTGTGTGTGTGTGTGTGTGTGTGTGTGTGTGTGTGTGTGTGTGTGTGTGTGTGTGTGTGTGGTGTGTGTGTGTGTGTGTGTGTGTGTGTGTGTACCTCGGGCCAGCGAGTGAGCAAGTTGTGTGTGTGTGGGTGTGTGGGAGGAGCTGGTGTGTGTGTGTGTGTGTCCAGCCAGCTAGTGAGCAAGTTGTGTGGGTGTGTGGGAGGAGCTGGTGTGTGTATGAGTGTGCGTGTGTGTGTGTGTGAGAGCCAAGCCCAGTCAGCCTCCACCAGCACAGAGTGAGTCAGTGAGTGAGTTAGTCCACGCCGGAGGTCTGTAGAGGAAGGAAGGTAGAGAGAGAGAGTTGCTCGCGTCAGACACCAAACTTCCCCCAACTCACTCACTCAACTGACTCTCCTTAAACTAAACTAAACTTTGGTGTACGGCTGCATTCACCACTACAACCCTAAGGTAATGTGTTGATAGCAGATAAATCCTTATATTATGCTCTCCTGTCTATAGTTATTCCCACAACCAACACAGAGTAGAATTATTAGTGTGTGCTACTGTATAAGATGATGATATTGTTTATTGTTTAATTGTACTGTGTAATGGTCTGTTATTATCATTACCAAATAAATAATAGTTTCCAAAGGCACATCATTAATTAAACTGTATCATATCAGGTTCCTCTTTACAGTATATAGTTAAGAATAAAATAACAATACGTGGCACAGTAGGTGATATTTCGAGGTGAAGTTTATTGCTGTGTGGTCAAGTGAGAACATGCATGGGTTAGTACATAGTAAGACGATGGTAGGTACGATGGTTGCATGCATGTCGTGTCCGTGGGGTTATTGTACCAGTCACTGTCATCATCGTTTCTTGCATATGAGGTTCCATGTCTGTCTTTTGTCCCATATTGAACATTTCTTTGCATTGTTTCTCTGTTCACATTTTTCCCATCTAATCCACGTCTACTTTTCGTGACAAATATTTCTCCTCTTCGTG